>JAMKQA010040460.1:0-14507 GCA_024699735.1 Posidonia australis
AGCCGGAAGATGGAAGGTCAGCAGCCGCGGTCTGGAAACGGCTGGGCGCCTGCTTGGTGCGCCACCTTGGTGCGTCACCTTGGTGCGCCACCTTGGTGCGCCACATTGGTGCGCCACCTTGGTGCGCCACCTTGGTGCGCAACCTTGGTGCGCCAGCTTTGCTCACAAATTGCTGAACTCTGGCTTGCTAATGGGTTTGGGGTCTGGTTTAAGGGCTGATCACATCCAAAGCAACATACGGATACTAATCTCCGGGTCACCTCAAAATCGGGGTGTCTACACCAGCAGAACTTAATCATACGATGGAGGGTTGAAGGAATGATTTGATGCTTGTGAAGCCAAGGGCGTCCAAGCAAAAGATTGAACGAGGGTTTGATGTCTACGACGTAGAACTCTACGTCGAAACGAGCAAGGCCTATAGTTAGGGGGATGATTAGGACTCCAAGCGCATCATGATGCGTATTATCGAAAGCTTTCATCCATTTCACAGCTGGTGTAATGTCCTCGGACTTGAATCCGATTACACTTGCTATGCGCAAGGGGCAGATATTTAGGCCTGCTCCATTGTCCACCAATGTGAGGGGGATGTGGAAGCTTCGATACTGCGTAGTGATGAACAAGGGGGAATTACGATTGGTGCCGGAAGGAGGTAACTCTAGGCTAGAGAAGGAGATAACCTGAGGCGCCGCTATCATTCCTACCGTGTTTTCTAGGGTAGCAGATTCTATAGTCTGGGATACATGGGCAGCATGAAAAACCCTAAGGAAGGCTTCTCTATGCTCAACTGATGTATGGATTAGGTCCCAGATGGAAATATTGGCTTTAACCTTCTTAAGCTGGGCAGTGATGTCAGCTGAAAGTTGGTTGCTAGTGGTAGGATTAGGTGGTACTACTCTAGGCATAGGTGGTTGAGGAGAATGTACTTGGAGATGGACAGGGGCTACTGTTACAGGTGCTGGTGACCTAGATGGCTGGACTTGTAACTGGTTAGAGGTTAAAAATGGGGGGTTAGGCCTAGCTGCTGGGGGTTTATATACTCTACCCGATTGTGTCACTTCGCACACATTCCTGTGGCATAGTTGTAAGGAACACGATACGTGTCGTGGGTCAGAGTAACAATAACTAAGGGGTGGGCTGCTAACTGTACTGGGGTGTTTAAAGAATATGGGTGAGTAGGAGGATAAACCTGAGGATGCTGGGAGTATTGGTAAGGGTACTGATGGGCTTGAGGATGTGCTGCCTAACTTGGCCTAGATTGGGGCCAGGCAGATAAATAGATTGGGTTGGTGGCTGGGTATACACAACAAGCGGCGCCTTAGGATACTCCGACTCAACAATCGGACGAATCATAAGAATAGATTCCTTGGAATCGTCGAGGAAAGAATGATACAACTGGTGGGAAAAAAGGGATGACTCATCATGGATCAAGTCTGTCGGGCTGATGGAGGAAGAGATAGACTCAAAAGGAGAAGAAGAAACAGAGGAAACAAAATTGACTCCCGAGGAACCTGGTGCTCCCGGAGATGAATGCTGGGGCAAGGGTTGACTGACTATGTTGGGGTGTGCTAGCTGTGCTGGGGCGGCTGCCTGGGTATTAATCACTGTGACCCTTTGGTCAATCAAATCCTGGACAGCGTCCCTGAGTGTCAAGCAATTATCCGTCGAGTGGCCAACCACCCGATGGAAATTGCAGAACGCATTGGCGTTGTACCAGGCAGGTAGTAGATTAAGCGGAGGGCGCACCTCAGGCAGCCTCAGTAGGGATGCGACTTTGGGAAATACCATGCTAAAAGGCTGCACTAACGGGTATAGTGGCGCCTGTCATGGCGTTGTCGCTTCGGTTGTGGATGTGCCAACAGTGGGCGCGTCCTAGCTGGTGGGGTAGGGTATACTGGTGTGGCAGTGGGGGTAATGTGTGATGCATGCGGTGCTCTAGTTGTAGGTGTGGGTGCATACACTACTTGGCGTTGTGGGGGCAGACGAGCATTAGCCGGAGCAGCAGGGGATCTGATATAGGAAACTATATTTTTAGAGGGATCCTGCCTCTTGGGTGGATTGGTGTTGGGGTTGTTGTTGTTATTGCTGCTGCTAGGGCCACTATGTGAGGCAGTGGCCTACTTGGCAAATGCCGAGAGCACTGGAAAACTACCGTCGCTCAGTGAGCTCTCAACACGGGTGCCCGTCCAAAGCAGTGTCGAGAAAGTGGTAACAGGTTGGATGCTAAGTAGAGCCCCGACCTTTGGCTGTGCTCCTCGGATTATAATCTCGATAGACTCCTCGTCGGAGGGTCTATCTTTAACTTGTGAAGCCAAGGAGCGCCAACGTCCAAGATACTCCCCGAATGTCTCTTGGGGTCTTTGCTTGAGAGCGACTAAGTCCTCTTGCTTGGGAACTAAGTCGAGGTTGAAGGAATATTGCTCCAGGAACGCCTGTGTAAGGTCGTCCCAAGTCTTGATGGTAACCATGTTGAGGGAAGTGAACCACTTCAACGCGGGCCCCATGAGACTCTTTTGGAACAGGCGGATCAACAATTTCTTGTCAACCTGAAGCTGGGTGAGGTCTCCGTAATAGGCTTTGAGTTGGGCAATTGGGCAGCACCTACCATTGTACTTTTCAAATTCCGGAATATGAAAATTCAGGGGGAGTGTCGCCTCTGGGAAATAACAGAGCTACCAGAATTGGTAGGACTAGCGGTCCCCACCTTGCACTTATCGGAGAGTGCTCTCCAGATCATTTACTCTCGCAAGGAGAGCATCCGGAGCTACTGCAGCTGTGGATTGTGCAGTAGAGGCGGGTGCCGCGTACACTGTATGGGTCGCCCCTAAGGGCTCATCCGGATCCACCATTCCACCGTTTGGTGCTACGGTAGGATGGCCAGTGTACCCGTGCATAGGTGCATTGTGTTGTGGGATAAAGGATGAACCATGTGTGTGGTACAAGGGGGAGGATAATGTAGGGGGTGGTGCAACAAGTGGTGCAAGGTGTGGAAGCAAGAGCTATTGGATCGGGATGGTCTCTAGTACAATGCTCACGGATGGCTGTGCTCCCACTGGCCTAGGGGGCTGGCCACCAAATAGGAGGGATGCATGCTGTGGTGGGTGTTGTGTAGGTGTAACAAAAGGTAATGTCGACACCCCTATCATTGGAGAGATAAGGGATGGCGACGGCTGTGGAGGGAGTGCAGTGGGTGCAAACTGTGGTCCTAAAGCCAGTTGCGTAGGCAACTCGGGAGCCATGAAGGACAGAGCTGAAAAGGGCTGGAGTGCCAGTGCAAATCCCTACAACTGCTGGGCGAGGGCTGACATTTGTTGCAGTTGCGCGGTCATGGGATCGTCGCTAGTAGCACCAAAGGATGGAGGCAAGACAGGGGAGGAAACAAGAGGCTGAGATCCTAGTTGTCTGAACTGGGGGGTGGCTACTGCAGAGACAGCTGCAGTGGGAGGAGGGTAGTAAACACATAGCCCTGAGGAGAAACAGACTCAACTCCTGTGGCCCCAACAGCAAGAGAAGACCAGGCAGGTGGTCCCGAAGGTGGGGTTGTCACAGGGACACAAAATTGAGGTGGTGGAGGTCCTCTAGAAGATAAGGCAAAAGTGGAGGTAGCAGTGATGACTGGAATAGACACAAATGGAGACTATCCCGAGACAAGGACCTCCTCTTGGACAGCAGGGGAAATGGACTCGCTGGCATGTTGGGCCATCGTGGATCGCAAGCGAGTAAGGATTGGACTGCGGCTGGGAAGGATAGGACGGATCCTAGGATGAGCTATCGTCGAAAGTGAAGAATAACTCGGGAGATGTGGTCAAGAATAGGGTCACAAATAGAATCAGCGAAAGGAAAGATCTCAAGCTTAGGCTAAAGAAACTTGCACAGACAAGAAATCCTATGCACAAAAACCAACAAGTTAGAAAAGATGCAATGTTTATGGTAGTATGAGATGCAAATGAATGCTTCTAGTATGCACTCTCACACCAACTAGGGTTGTCCTATTAAGTTGTCTACTCCGGGTTCACACAAGGGTGAATGGGTCTCCGACTCAAGTTTAGAAAAAAATAAGGTCCCCATTCTAAATCTTGGCCATAGCCTAGGCAGTGAATGGGTGGTGCTTTTGGGGCCTCATCCTCTGCCAAAGTAGTAGGTTGTACCCTCTACTACACCGACATGACCCCGGACAAGGGGGGACAAACCCAATTTTTCATCCCACGCCAAAGCCATAGGATGAGCCACCGAGAAATGTCCTTCGCAGACTATATAGGCGAACTAAGGAGAGGAGAAGATGCATGCCCTATATGATGTATGCAAAATATGCTTTGAGTCTTTTTACTTGCAAGCTTATTAAACCATGGGGAAATGTGCAATTTGTCACTAGTTTGCCTTATGATTGATTTTGGTTGTTATGTTTTTATTAACCAAAAAGGGAGAGCAAACGCGTCTCTAATCTCCTAGGCATGGTATATACAAGAAGGGAAATCAACATGCAATTTAGCCATGAATTATCACGCAAAAGTATATGCAAATTATGTGCAGTGATGGCATAGCAAAAGTGTGTAAAAGAAAACATTCGTTATGAAAAAGGCATGCATGCAAGAAAGACACCACTTATAAAAGGGACCACCAATGCGAGGCATGGATAAAAGGCAAGCAAGGAGAAAAACCGAAGCAAAGGAGAAACCTAAAACAAAGCTGGGATCTGGTTTTCCCCAACGGAGTCGCCAGTTCCTGTAACCATGCCAGTGACAGCCAAGAGGCTTGGCGCGAAAGGTCAAATACACAAGGAGCAGCAAAGTCACGGCAAAATAATAAAAATAAAAGTGCAGGAGTCGCCACCTAGTCTATTAAAATGGAAGACAAGGAAAACCATTTTAAAACATTCAAATTAGCCAATGAAAAGCAGGTCATAAACCAGAAATGGGTAAGGATCTCTGTTACGCACGAGGAAGGTATTAGGCACCCTCATGCGCCCGATAAATCGGTCTTTTATAGGTTTCTCATTTGCTTATGAAATGTCGACTTTTCAGCCTTTACTGTATGCCCGAGGGCGATATGCCATGCCATGCTAAATGTGTGTGGTGTCTTATGCTAAACTAAGGTGCATGGAGTGCAGGGTGTGCCCTAGTGCTCAGAAGGATCACTCGTATCTTGGGTCAAGCATTGATGCGAGGGTATTGCATAAATAAGATCAAAGATCTAATAATTTCGAGTGATTTTTCATCCTTGCTTTACTACATGCAATGTGTGATCTAACATGCATAGAAATGGCTAAAAACAGAAAAGGGTCTTCCCGGATATATCTAGGAAGAAAGGCAGGGAAAAGTAAAAGCAAATCGAAGCAAGAAATCATGCTAAAAACCATGTGAAAACCTGTTGTGTGCTACTGAAAACAGGCTGATGCGCTTGTTAGGTGCGCTAGACTGGTGCTCCAGTTTGGTGCTCCACCTATGTGCTCTTGTGTGGGCCAAAAAGATGTGCTGGGGAAAAATAGAAATCCATGCAGTACAAAATCATATATAAATGCGCTCAGAAAATTATGCAATGTAAAGTTCCTGTAAATGGAAAATATCCTTCAAGAATGAAAGACATGCAAGTATGAGAAGCTCATGGATCTTGTGCTCAAAGGCTAGTAGTCTCACACAAGGTCACATCCTACTTATGCTGAATGAAAACAACATGGTTCAGCCATGTTACTGGATCATGGGCTGATGCATAGAATCTTCATAGAGGAGCAAAGTGCAATCAGCCTACCAGATTTTGAACTATGGACTGAAAATCCAAGGGGTAAAACGACTTAGAAAACAACATTGTTTGAAGCTGAAACCATGTATGCACAATCGTGAAATACCAAGGAATCATCACTGAAAGAGTCAAACTCAAAACTGTTCGGGAAAACATGCAGATGGGGATGCAAAATGGGATGATTTATTCTCTGACCAGTCTGGTGCACCAAAATGGTGCGCCAGAATGGTGCTTTGATTTGGTGCGCCATATAGGTGCTCCCGAATGGTGCGCCTCAGAAATTTTGGGTCAGGCTGCAATCTGATCTAAATTTATGGTTCAGATTCAGAGAGGTTACTTATGTTTATTAAGCCCGTTATGCAAAATGATAGAAACTGCAATATGATGAGATGAAAATAAACAGAAAACCTTTTTATTTTACTTGATTAAAAAGCGAAATAAAACATGGGTTTATTGCAGAAATGCTTATACATGATCCTATATAGCATGTATGAAATGATAAGCTCGACAAGACATATGCAAGTGATGAATATGTAAAGAAACATGTTTGTTGTATATGCAAGTGCAAATGCATGGATCATGGATCCTGGTGTAAAGAAATAGAGATGAAAAAATAACAAAACCACTCATAGGAACTACATGATGCAGATTTTTTAACACATGGATCCTGCATGGAAGACCTTTGTCATAAAAAACTCTTATATGCACAGCATCAATCAGATTATAAGTTAAATTCAAGGCATGCTTTATCTTGATGCAAAAGCTGGAATTAAAGAAGAAGGGAAAGAGGGGACCTACCTCCCAAGGTGTTCCTTCTTGAGATATCAAAGATATAGGGATCCTTGTTGCTTTAAAAGGAGTGGCAATGCTCCAAAATATAAAGGAATGCTTGAGAGAAAAGAGAGTGGATTGCAAAAAACAGTAGATAGCTCGCACTAGGTCTTCTTAAGATGATAAGATCAGCTCTTCAAATCATCAAGGGAGGGAAGGGGACCAAATAGTTGCCTATGGATGTCTTTATGTAGGCATTTCTCAAAGGGTAACTCCTAGAAGAGACAAGGAGCCTCGTAGACGAAGAGCCTGGGAAGATTCCATGGTATATTCGTTGGCGGAGGTAACAACCATGGGAGGTGGAAAGCCAACAACCAGCAACCTGAGAAGTGGCTATGCGCCAGCTTGGTGCGCCAGCTTGGTGCGCCAGCTAGGTGCGCCACTTCTGTGCTCCTGCTTGGTGAGCTAGCTAAATGCTCTACATTGGTGCACTACCTTGGTGCTCTCTCCTAATTGTCTGGATTTCTAATTGGGCTGTAGGCTTGTTGTAAGCCTAGGGTTGGTCTGGCTAATGGGATTAGGTTTGCCACATCCAAAGCAACATCTGGAAAGCTTATCTATGAGTCACCTCAAAATCGGGGTGTCTATAGAAAATTTATCATGATTTTGTTTTCCGCTATTTTTCTTGGGGTGCATACTAGGTGACTTTTGTCACTCACGCATTTTCCTCGTGTTTTTGTGTTGCAGGTGTAAGCATGCAGTGGTTTAACGTAGTGCATATAGTTCGAATTCTTGTAGCCGCACACACAGGTTCTTGGTAGTTTAATATCTTCTGCTTAGCTTTTATTTTCTTGTAATTTAATTTGTTTTAAATTATTGTGGAAAATGTGGGGCGTGACAAGTTTGCCAACTATGATCGCCATATATATTCACCAAGTAGATTCACTAGACCCTTGGTAGACCTTGCTGGCTAGAATCAGAGCTTGCTCCTTGATTGCTGGGCCATCAAATGGGCTTTGGCTTGTAGTTAAGTGATTGATTAATGGTGTTGGGATGGATTCTGGGTTTTAGGGTTGGTTTCAGAGTGTGGATTGGGCTTTGGTGTGGGAAATGTCTTGTTGCCACCAATGTGCTCTTCCAAAGAGCTCAGCTAGTGAGTGGTTACCAAAGTGGAGTATCTACAGATGTCCCTTCCTAAGCAAGGTCGAGGGACGAATGGAACTGAGACTGATGCTTAGGGTTGACAAAGACACCTCGCTTAGCGCCTATAGGAAAGTGGAGTTTGCTATTGGCATGAGCCACTATTTGGTGGATGCACAAAAAGCCATGACTCACTGCTAAAATGCAGATGTAGATGCTAAGATAATGTGAGAAACACATGAGAACAATGGTGGAAACACAAGTACTGAGATGCAAATATAAGTGCAAACATGATGTTGAGAATGTGAATACTGATGCAAGAAACAAGTGCAAACACGATGTTGAAAACATGAATGTCGATACCAATGATGCATGTAGATGCTGAAATGCAGTTGGAATGCAAAGGTGTGTGTGTTGAGTTCCGCTAGGGTTGTGTGCAACTTTGCATAATGCTAATGCAACGACGCAAATGGCAGTGCATTAGGATCTGCTGGGGACATGTGGTCCTATGGGGTGCTAATGTAGATGATGTTATGATGAACTGATGCATGATGATGAATGGTATGTGAGATGAATGAGTGCAATACTGTTGAGTGCATGCTAATGAATGATGCATGCAAGACAGCAAGTCGACGACCAATCAACTCACAAGTGGCATGAGCAACTATCGCACTTGTCAAAGAGACACCAGACAAGACTAGCAGTGCTTGCTGACTGTCAAAGACCATGACATGTTTATGGACTCATCACTAGATAGTTTGGGTTATTTGCTCAAGGAGAAGGGGGCATGGCAAGTCGATCTGGCTTGCCAGCCAGACACCGAACAATCTAACAGTTGTCAGCCTACTCTAGATAGTTTGACAGTTGACAACTGTGTAGTTTGGGCTACCAACCCAAGAAAAAGAAAGGGCACAACAATATATCAGACTTGTTGACTAAGGGGAGACAAATGTCAGATATCGTCCAAACAAATGATGGTGTCGATCTGATAATTTGAAATATCAGCCCAAAGGAAGGGCAGAAAGGCATGGCTAGTCAATCTAGCATGCCAATGGACAGAGACAACTAACGAATGTCGTTCAGGTAGTTTGGGATACCAGCCCAAGGGAGGGATAGAATGGCATGGCTAATCAATCTAGCTTGATAGTAGATGGAGATAATTGATGGATGTTGACCAGATAGATGACGGTGTCACCTAGATAGTTTGGGATATTAGCCCAAAGAGAGGACATGGTAAGTTATTGGACTTACCAACCAAAAGAGGAGGATGCGGTAAGATATCGAACTTACCAGCCAAAAAAGGAGGGAGTGGTAAGATATCAGACTTATCGGCCAAAAGAAATATGGTTAGATATCAGACCTACCAGCCAAAAAAGAAGGATGTGGTAAGATATCAGACTTATTGGCCAAAAGAGATACGGTAAGATATCAGACTTACCGACTAAAAGAGAAGGATGTGGTAAGATATTGGCCTTTCTGACCAAAAGAGATATGGTAAGATATTGGACTTACCGGCGAAAAGAGATATGGTAAGATATTGGACTTACTTGCCAAAAAAGAAGGATATGGTAAGATATCGCACTTAACGACCAAAAGAGAAGGGTGTGGTACAATATCTGAGTTACCAGTCGAAGGAGAGGGATGTGATAAAATATCAGATTTACCGATCGAAGGAGATATGGTAAGATATCAAACTTACTAGTCAAAAGAGATATGGTAAGATATCGGACTTACCATCTAAAAGAGAAGAATGTGGTAAGATATCAGACTTACTAGCCAAAAGAGAAGCGTGTGGTAAGATATCAGACTTACTAGCCAAAAGAGATAAGGTAAGATATCAGACTTATCGCCTGAAAGAGAAGAATGTGGTAAGATATCGGACTTACTTGACGAAAGAGAAGGGTGTGGTAAGATATTAGACTTATTGGCCAAAAGACATATGGTAAGATATTGGACTTACCAGCCAAAAGAGAAGGATGTGGTGACATATCAGACTTACCAGCCAAAAGAGATATGGTAAGATATCTGATTTACCGTTCAAAAGAGAAGAATGTGGTAAGATATCAGACTTATCGGCCAAAGGAGATATGGTAAGATATTAGATTTACCGGATAAAAGAGATATGGTAAGATATTAGACTTACTAGCCAAAAGAGAAGGATGTGGTAAGATATTGGACTTACCGGCCAAAAGAGAAGGGTGTGGTAAGATATCGGACTAACCAGCCGAAAGAGATATGGTAAGATATTAAACTTACCAGCCAAAAGAGAAATGGTAAGATATCGGACTTACCAGCCAAAAGAGAAGGATGTGGTAAGATATTGGACTTACCAACCAAAAGAGAAGGATGTGAGAAGATATCGGACTTACCGGCCATAAGAGATATGGTAAGATATCAGACATACTGATCAAAAGAGATATGCTAAAATATCAGACTTATCGGCCAAAAGAGATATGGTAAGATATCGGACTTACCGGCCAAAAGAGATATGGTAAAATATCGGACTTTTCTAGATTTTTGCGTGTGTGAAATCCAATGTGGAACTTCGCTCCGAGTGGATGAAGTCTTCCTTGCCTTTTCTAGATTTTTGAGTGTGCGGAATCCAATGTGTAACTTCGCTCTAGGCGGATGAAGTCTGGCTCTTGGGTCCTTGTTCCAAGTGAACAAAATCTAGTTTGCCTCCCTTGCACAACTTCACTTCGAGCAAACGAAGTTTGGCTCTTGGATCTTTGCTCTGGGTGAACAAAGTCCAATTTGCCCTTCCTATACAACTTTGCTCTAAGCAGACGAAGTCTGACTTCTGTGTCTTTGCTCCAAGTGAACGAAGTCCAATTTGCTTTCTTTGTGACTTCTCTCCTTCTGGATGAAATCCCTACCCCTTCTAGATCTTTGCCCCGAGCAAATGAAGTCCAGTTTACTTCCTATAGACACCATAATTTGGTAATCACTCGTAGACGAATCTCTTCGGTAGAGTTTGCTCTAGTGGCGATGAGGCAATTTCCAACACCAAAGCCCTTTCCATACCCTAAACTAGCCAAAAGCCCTACACCAACCTAAAGCCCCAGCAAATCCACTAAACTAGGCCCACAATCCAAGCAACCAGCTAGCAGTATTGTAGGCGCACCAGTTAGGCGCATCGATTGGGTGCACGATCCAGGCATACGTATGACCATGTTGGCGGAACAACTCGACTCCTTACGTGTGGAAGCATACGAAGAGTTTCGATAAGGTCACGATGAGACAGTGAATTCGAGGAAGGACACTCAACTCGAAAACACCTAACAAAGGCAAAGAAAAGGATAAGGAAAAGGAGTTGCCACCTAATCTTTTAATGGAAAGATAAGGAAAATTAAAATGCATAAGAATGTGAAAAAACAATGTAATGAATGCCAATGAATGAATGTGTGTGTATGCTCCGTACCTAAAGGTTGCAACATTCAATTACTGTAGGTCAGAGAATGGGTAAGGATTCTTATTACGCATGGGGAAGGTGTTAGGCACCCCCGTACGCTTGAAAATCAGTCTTTCATGGCTAATCGCTTGTTATGTGTTATTTGTTAGTGCATGCTTGCCTAACTTGTAACGAATGCCTGAGCTTATGCCAATGTCAATGTGAGAAACAAATGCAAAAATTCCAAGGCATATGACTCAAAATGAGAGAAATGAAAAGAAAAATAATCCAAGGGATAATGTAGACATTGAAAATGCCATTTAATGTACATCCTTGGATGATAGAAAATCATGTAAAGCCAAAAACATCTGGAGAGAAAACTACACAAAACAACGAAAACTAGAAATGTTCGTGAAAATCAAAAAGAGAAAATAATTCGCATTTGAGTCAATGTAAGCATTTACTTGCCAATTAATGTAAACTTTAGGGTGATATGAAAATCAACACAAAACAAAATCTTAAAATTTGAGGAAAATTATGAAAGGTTGTGAAAGGGACAAATTTGATAAAAACATGTAGACAATATTGCCAATTAATGTTCGCCATTGGGCAATGGGAAAATATGATGAAGGAAACTAACACTGAAAACCAAACAATGATTGAAAAGCCAAAGATAAGAAATCAAAGATGGACACTATAATTGCCTGAATCTTGGGCCCCACGTCGACTGCTTTCATCAGTTGTAACCGTCTAACAAACTCGTTGGTCATAACTGCTTGCTCCACTCATCGTTTCAATACGTTGATTGAATCCGATAGGAATTTCCACCATTAAGAGTCACGTGACCCTTCACCAGTCTAGTTTACAAGCTTCGATTGAAAAAAACACTACTGGATCTAAGTGAAAACTTTAAAACTTGATTGGACAAAAAACAAGTATGTAGTGTGAGACACATGTCTATGCAATTATATCACTAGATGGGGCTTTGGATCATCTCCTCCACTTAGCTCGTTGGAGAGCATTTTGAACAGTAGTGACGTAGGTCCGACAATCGCTGTGGAGCCCAAATGATGCATGTGTAATGGAATGAAGGCTCTAGGGAAGCATAAACAAGCACAAAGGAGAAGATTCATTCATTCAGATTTCAGGATTGAGCCCCAGATCACTCCGTTTGTCCACCTCAATGGAGCTCTCGCCGATTAACCTTGTCAGAGGCCGTCGAGTTCTCCCTAAGGCTTAGAGGAGTAGAGGATATGATTTAGGGAGAAAGAAAGTGCAAATCACAACAAGAAAGCTAATTGAATCATCCTCTCCAAATCCTTCACCGTCGGCTCTAGGCAAGCTCTGGCGAGGACAGCTGCCTTGACTAACACAGTGATAAGAGAGAAATGGGAGGCTATCGTGACACATTCACATCGATTCCAGAGGTCCTTAACCTCAAACACGGTTTGATCTTGTCACGAAAGAGGAATCAATTTGCCTCTGATGATTTTGACGATCGTCGGAGAGGAGGAAGGAGGAGGGTGAAAACCAGACATATAGGGTGCACATTCACACAGAAGACATAACTGAGACACAATTAAGCTCAGAATCTTACTTGTGGAGACTCGTCAACTCTAAGACGAAGCTGCTAGACTACTGGATGCTACTAGTCTGCTGGAGGCCACTAGGTGATCGCCGATGCTGAAGCTAGGACGCTTGGGAGCTGAAGAGAAGTTGAAGTTTGCTAGAGTGAAATGGTGAGAATGGCGATTATGGCGATGCCCTCGTTCGCATGGCATAGGAGGCCTTATATGGGCAATGGCTTTGAATGTTGGCCGTGGATCAATAATGGCCTTCGATGAATGGCGATGATGAGTTTTAATGGCTTTCATTGGAAAAATTCAAGGTTGGAGTAGTAGCATGATGGTCTCTGACAATTGATGATCAAGCTCTAGACAAATCCTGGTCATTAGTGCAAAAGATAGAGCGATTAATCGATGAAAAGGGATGTCGGTGCCCTCTACACTTGGAGTAGGGCACCTTGCCAACCTCATCCGTCAACTTTTATCGCCTGGTTCATTCGTTTTCTTCTGAAGCACCAAGATCTGCTAGGAATTCTCACGTGACCCTTCAAACAAGCAGTGAATTGCATTTTGAGCTTGTATTCCAATTTACATCTCCACAGCTTACATCCCTTGTCCACAGCCTACTTGAAACTATCTGTAAAATCCGAGATATCTATAGATGCCCTTCCCTGAGCGAGGTCAAGGGTGATCGAGATCGATGCTTAGGGTTGACGAGACACCCTACTCGTGTCCACGGGAAAGCATGAAAATGTGGTGGTGATTAATCATCACTCTCGAAAGATACATCGAGAGTCATGATTCACTGGAAAGCAATAGAAAAGCTTAGTTAGGTGTTGAAATAAAAGATAATGCTAGGTTGTTGAATCTGCGAACCAGATAATTTGGGTTATCAGCCCAAGAAGGTTTGGCGTCGTTTGTTCGAAGCATGACCAAAAAAGGAGATCGATTTCGATCATCGAAATGGAAATTGAGAAAAGATGTTGCAAGATATCGGACTTACCGATCGGAAGTAGACATTTTGATGGATGTCACCCAAATTGTTTGGGATATCAACTTATAGGAGAAAAGAGGCATGACAAGATATCGGACTTGTCAACTAAAGATAAACACTTTGATGAGTGTCAATCGGGCAGTTTGGGATACCAGCCTAAAAAGGATAGGGGCATGGCAAATCAATCTAGATTGCCAAGGGACAGTGACAGCTAACGGTTATCGTCTAGGTAGTTTGGGATACCAACCCACAAAGACCAACCTCGTGCATCTGGAGTGTGATCTCAAAGAGGCATTATCGATTCTAATCGTTTAGAAAAGAAATCAAAAGGGACATGGCAAGATATCAGACTTACTAACCGAGAAATGGGAAGTTTCTGACTTACAAATCGAGAAATGGCAAGTTTCGGACTTACCGACTAAGAAATGGTAAATTTCGAACTTACCGACTAAGAAATGGTAAGTTTTGGACTGACTGGCCGAGAAATGGCAAATTTTGGACTTATTAATCGTGAAATAGCAAGTTTCAGACTTACGGACCGAGAAATGGTAAGTTTCAGACTTATCGACCAAGATATGGCAAGTTTCCGACTTATCGACAGAAATATGGCAAGTTTTGAACTTACCGACTGAAATGTGGTAAGTTTCAAACTTACCGATCAAGATATGGCAAGTTTCAGACTTACTAACCGAGATATGGCAAGTTTCGAACTAACTAACCGAGAAATGATATGATGAGTTACTAGACCCATCGACCAGATAACTTGAGCTGTCAGCCCGAAGGAAAACAGGGGCATAGCATGATATCGAACTTGCTGACCGGCAAAGACATATGATGGGTGTTGACCGGACAGATGGCAGTGTCACCCAAATAGTTTGGGATATTGGCCAAAGACGGAAAGGACATGGCAAGA
>JAMKQA010040461.1:0-12770 GCA_024699735.1 Posidonia australis
AGGTGCAGACCGCGTGCAGCCAGTTTCCTGTGCAGGAATCGGAGTTTCTAGCCGCGCATCGTGATCCTAGAGGTGAGCCTGGTTACAGTCTTTTTATTCTGTAATTTGTGTAATTAGGCTTGTGATGCTATTGTTTAGTAGCGTGCCCAGGTTTGGGGCGTTGCAGAGCATAGCGTGCTCGGGTTCAGGGTTCCACTAGCATAGCCACACTTACCAACCAAGAGATGGCAAGTTTCGGACCTACCGACTGAGAGATGGCAAGTTTCAGACCTATCGACCGAGAGATGGCATGTTTCAGACTTACCGACCGAGAGGGAATATGGCAAGTATTTGACTTACCAACCATGAGATGGCAAGTTTCGGACTTACCGACTGAGAGGATATGGCAAGTTTCGGACTTACCGACGGAGAGATGGCAAGTTTCAGACGCACCGATTGAGAGGATATGGCAAGTTTCGGACTTACAGACTGAGAGAATATGGCAAGTTTTGGACTTACCAATCGAGAGATGGCAAGTTTCGGACTTACCGACTGAGAGGTGATATGGCATGTTTTGGACTTACTGATGAAGAGATGGCAAGTTTTGGACTTACCGACTGGAGAGGATATGATATGTTTTGGACTTACCGATCGAGACGTGATATGGCAAGTTTCAGACTTACCGACTAAGAGATGGCATGTTTCGGACTTACCGATCAGAGGGAATATGACAAGTTTCGATCTTACTGACCGAGAGATGGCAAGTTTCGGGCTTACCGACTGGGTGGGGACATGGGAAGTTGATGGATGCCAATTAGATAGTTTGGGATATCAACCCGAAGGCATATATCTTTGGGTTCTGTTTCTTCCGAATTAAGAATCCAAAGGGAAAGGACTTCATCCATCTAGGAGTGAAGTCAAGGAGAATGTCTTTGAACTCCGTCCTATCGAACGCGAATCAGGGAGACAAGGATGCAGAGGTCCTGACCAATTGTTTAGCCAAAAGGATTTGCCAAGGGGACCTTATTCACAAGTACCAATGCACCCTGAATCATCGTTGCTGTGGGGGATATCAGTTGAAACTGCTGGTGATTTGTTGCCTATGCCCAACACCGTCGTGAATTCAGAGTGTTTGTGACATGCTAATGATGCCCCCGATCTAATGCTTGACTCGCTGCAGTGTTCTGCTGTAGTTGTCGCTTCATAGGAGCTATTATGTAATGAATGTCACTTCTCAAAAGGAATGTGTACTTGACCATCATTCCAAAGATAATTTGCACCAAGCGTTCTCAAAATAGTCCTCCTTTCCATAATGCAACTTACATGCCCCTGGTCGAAAACTCTAGTTAAGTTACATAGTAAGTTGGTGTTCTGTCAAGCGCCTGATACGTGACTTTTGACCAAAGAGTAGTTGACATGCCCCTGGTATCGATCTGGCTAGATATCACTCGAGAGTATGGAGTCTTGGAAGCTAGACTGTAACTATAGATGCACCATGAACCATTGGAATAATTGAGACTATCATTAGTCAAAGCAAGTGATGCATTCATCTAGTGACTGGAAGAATGTATACCCAACTGCTATCCTGTATTGTACTTGGAAGACAAAAGGAATTGTGATAACTTTGTAAAGGCCTTTGATTGGGATTGTGCTTGCCTCTAACTTGTATGTCTAGGTTATGTGCTACTCAACCATGGTGTTTTAACAGTTCTGTACTTAACTGTGCTACTGTAGGACATTCTCCTGATTATATTTACCAAATTCTAGATGGCTGCGTGGAGATCATAGTCATGCTGCTGTCTCTCCTAATCATTTGATGTGTGGGTCTTGATCAGAGAACAACCATCTTGCCTTTGATGAACCATGTAGCGGATTGTGTGAGCCTAGCTAAGAAGCAGCTGACATGCCCCTAGCATAAAAGGTGAATGATGCACAATGAAAACAGAAGTGAGATCCGAAGACACCAAGGCAAAACAGATGCCTCTAGCATTGAGTCAGGCTACCACGGGATGTGTTGGGCACCACTCGAAGATGTAAAGACTTGAGGATTAACTATGACTGTAGGCACACTTTGAATCACTGAAGTGGTTGAGGCTGATTTTGGTTGAGGCTAGAGACACAATTGTTTACTGATTGGAGGCATATATATTCATCTACTGTCTTAAGCTACACTCAGATGGCAGGATGTGATGTGATAAATCATAGTCTGTCTTAGGCTGGTATTTCAAGGCTATTTTATGTTCAGTTGTTTATTGTGTTCTGGTTGCAAACAAGTACGTGGTTGTGTTAACCTCAGGCATTCTCCAAATAATGTTTACTGCACCTAAACTGTTGCAGAGGAGTTACTGTTATGCTATTGATTCTGCAAGTCCATGTAGCTCATGTACTATCTGGTGTCCTTGCTGCATATGCTCTTTAACCAACGAGCAACTGAAATGCCTCTGGCTAAAGGCACTTGGGAAAACCTTATTGAACAAATCCGTATGCAAGCAAAAAGACTCATCCAAACAAAATTGTGATGATTATGATTATTGTAGTGGACTCTATTATTGTGAGCAATTTAATTATTTAAGAGTGACCTTATTGTTTGATTAAAAATGCATGTCTTGTTGATTAGGAGTTCATTAAGAGTTCATTATCTAGATCGCTTGCTTGTTTTGTTCAACTGTTTGTTTGCCCTCAGATAGACTGGAAAGCTATATGCCTGTTAGAGGAGGATGACACCTTCGACTCAGTTGACACTACAAAAATTCACATGCAATAGGTGGCTCTCGATGGGTAGTGGTGGCACTCAAACTCACTGTAAGGTAGTGTGATGGACTTGGCTCCATGCCAAGCTCATTAGGGTCCTGCACCTGCTTTTTTTTAAAATATCATTGACTTTTCTTTTGCTCCCTCATAGACGCGCAGTTTCACTCTAACCTTGACTTAGAGGTAATAGGTGCCCAATCTATTCTAGAAGCCTTTGTTGCAAGAGGGTGGGTCAGTCCCTCAAAGGTGTAATTTTACTAGGTGCATACTCCAACTCCTTTCCATGGTATGGTATGGGTAGAGTTACGTCACACGCCTCTCTCTCTTGGGTTGACTTCTGTCTTCTCTATTCTTTTATGCCCTTGTAAATGTATGTTTTCTTTTCTAGCTTACACCCTTAGTCACCCCTAACATTTTATCTCTCTCTTGGAGGTATAGGATCCTTACGGAGTTTGGACATTTCATTCAGCTTTGATGTTCAATGGCTCCCTTGCTAACTTGATTGTCTAAGTAGTGACAACTGAGGTGGGATAATCCCTTCCGACACAATTGAGCTTTTCCAATTTTCATCATCAGGCAAAATATTATTGGCAAGCAAAGTATTATTTTCTGTTGCTTTTAATGTTTCTCTATTTGTGTGTTTTTTTTTTTGACTCTTGTGATTTTTTCTATTTTTTTGTGTTTTGATATATGTTGATGCAAAAAAGAAACATCAGAGGAAACAAAAGAAAAGGATATGGCTCTAGTCCTTGCTGTTGTTTTGTCAATGCATTGGGGTTCATAGTAACTCTTAGCAGTGCCACTGTAAATTGGAATCAAGGCAAGTGTAACCGAAACTACGACTGCCACTAAGAATGTTGAATCTGCTAGTGACATTAGGATCGTATCTGTTGTTGGAGTTGATATTTGCTATGATGACTGTCTCCTACTAGATCTAGGGTATTTGCACGTGCTAGGTCAGATTGGTGCATGGAAAATTGGCAAACTTTTGGCTAGGCCCCCTATAGAGGAATAAGAACAAGAGTGGCACACGTGAGTGTTGCCAAACAAAACATGAGGAAAGGCAAGAATACGAACAATGCTGATGAGACCCGACGGATTCCTCGGGAAAGAACCAGGAGAGAAAGGATAAACCCTTAAAGTTCCAGCATCCTTGGAGCTTGCCGGCTCAGACAAGGTAAGGTCAGCTATTCTAGGGTGTGCATGTGCATGTGCAAGTGTGGGTGCAGGTGTATGTGTGTGTTGCCTCCTATAGGTTGATGACAATGTCTCCATTGTCAATCAATTCCTGGATAACATTTTGGAGAGTGTAACACTTGATTGTCGAATGTCCACGGGCCCGATGGTGGACGAATCTCCGGTAGATGCAGGAATGGCGCAACTTTAGGAAAGATGTCGCTCAACGACTCCCCAAGTGGGGGGTAGCCACTTCCCATATGGCGAGGTCGCCTCTGCCATTGTTGCTACCCTTGCTGAGCTGACACAACGTGATGCATCGACTCAACAGTAGCGTGTGAGTGTGTAATGCATGTAGAACTAGATGCTGGTGAGGGTAAAGACATAGATGTAGGTGCTACGTTTTGTGAGCCAATGAAAATAATCCCACTGTTGATCAAAGTCTGAATGACATCCCGTAGATTGTGGCAATTATCAATCAAGTTCTCGGGGCTCGAGGATAATCGCAGTATGTGCTCACGTTGTACCATGAAGAAAGTGAAGTTGGTGGGGGATGTGGATCGAGGAGTCTAAGAAGCGACACAACCTGAGGGAAAACATCGCTCAGTGGCTCACTGAGTGGAGTGTAGTCACATTCAACGTGACGGCCTTGCTTTCGCTTAGGTTGCTGTCCTTGTCAAACCGATGCGACGTGATGCACTGGCTTGACAGTGGAAGTGTGTGTACAATATGTAATGATGACCTATGTGTTGGGACTTGAACCTGATGCTGAGGTGGGCAAAGAGTATGCTATGTTGTGTGTGGTGTTGAGCGCGAGAGCAACAACTATGGCACCAGTACTCGAGGTGGGTAATGAGCGATGGACTCGAGAAATGTTGTATTCTCGCACAACTAATGGGTTGGTCCTTAAGTGACTGTGATGCATGCTGTGACAAGTGCAGTTGTGGTGTAGGAGGTAGAGATAACACCCCCATCGCAGGAGCAGTGTGAAGCTAGGGCGATGGTATGGACGATAGTCCAGTGGGGTGAGCCTGCAATGCGATAGTGGTCTACATTGGAACCTCAGGAGCTGAAAAAGGAGGACTCTTAATAAGATCAAGAAAAGGAGCCATGTGCTTAAGCCTTCAGGCCAAAGCTCTCAAGCACTGAGCCTGCATGGCCGAAGACCCATGAAAGGATAGGTCAGAAGGAGAGGGTGGAATAGGAGTGGTCCCTAAAACAGATGCAACTACAGTTGGTTGTACTTCTGAAACAAGAGGGCCCAAGAGATAGGGTGCAGCTAGTAGAACTTTTTGGACCCGCGTGGTAGTCACCACAATCGACTCGGTGACAAGCCTTAGATTGGCTTGTGTCTGCTGCTGTCCCATGAAATGAGGTAGGGATTCTCTATGATTCCCAAATCGAGATGCATGGTGGGAAGAAGAAGCAACCAAAGTGAGAGAAGGAGGATCTATATGTGGGACCCCCTTCAAAACAACAACTAGAGGCTTGTCGGTCTACGGGGCCATGGCTAGCCGCAAGTGAATAGGAATGGAGCTACGACAAAAGACACATGCATGAGCTCTAAGATGAACTACTATCAAAAGTGATCAATAGTTCGGGAAACGGCAAGAGAAAACAACCACAGGAGGTTGCCCGCAACGGAGACACCCAAGCTCCTATTGAAGACCTCATAACAAGTTACCTGTGGCGAATAGGCAAGAGAAACAGGCATCAAAACTTGAACAACAATGCAAAGCCAAATGTAAGTTATTAAAGTGGCATGCAATGACACATAATGCAGATGAATGTCCTAAAGTGCACTCTTTCACCATGCATGTCTCGCATGGGGTTGACCACACGGTACGCACTCATGGGTTTAGGTTTTGACTCTGGTCAGGAAAATAAGGTTCTCATTCTAATCTTGGTCAAAGTGTAGATAATGAACGAGTGGTGCATTAGTGGCCTCGACTACTGCAATAGCAATGATCTGTACCCTCTACTAACACCCACACGACCCCGAACAAGGGGGACAAACTAGCAACACGCCCTACGCCAAAGCTACAAAATGGGCTACCAGCATTGTCCTTCACAAACTATGGGTGGACATAGGAGAGGAGAAGATGCATGCTTTCTAAAATGATCATTCTTCCACATATGCTTGGTGTCTTTTACTTGTGTTTTATTAAACCAGGGGAATTTGTGAGCATTGGTCTCTAGTTATGCCTTATTATTTGTTTGTTTGAGTTTGTGTCTTTTATTTTAACCAGGAAGGAAAGAAAACATGTCACAACTCTCCTAATCATGGTGTAGACACCCCATAAGCTTGCAGTGGGACTTTAAACTCTAAAACTAAACTAAATCAAATTTAAAATTCAAAAACATAGCTCAAAACCCTAAAATTAGCTTTAAACCCTAATCCAAATCCTAAACTCTAGGTTAAACCCTAAACCAAACTCAAAACCCTAATCAAAACCCTAAAGCTTAGGTTAAACCCCAATTCATACCCTAAACCCTAGGTTAAACCCTAATCCAAACCCTAAACCAAATTCAAAACCTTTAACCAAGGGTTTAGGGAAAAAATGGCGGTGGAGAGAGATACTCTCACATATCGGGGGCGACCATCTCTGGGCACGCTTGCTCGGTGATTCTCATGCTTCAGGGACGTTTCCCTCTGCGAGGATTGTGCTGGTCTTCACGATTCTGTGTTAGTCATCGTCGTTTTCCCCTCCTGGGGCTGGATCAGCTCTTTGGAGCTTGATCTAGCTCCATGCTGCTCATTACTAGCTGTTTTCTGATGCTGGTGTAGCCGTTTTTGGATGCTGGGTGTCCTGCCAATGGGAGTGGTATCACCGGAGTCAGAGTCTAGGGCTAGTCAGGACTTGGGCATGGGCATTCCGGTTTCTGAACTGAGGAGGCCTGAGCGTGTGGATGCACTACGACACTCCTATGGGGTTGGGCATGGGGATGTAGGTTTGAATCCGGGTGATCCCCTAAAATCACTAGTGAAATTCCGTAACCCGAGAGCTGTTCCTGAGAAATGCAGACCCATTTCTTTCATTGTCGTTACATGAAAGTCGCATCAAGCTCCCCATTTCCCTGGTGTTCCTGTGAGGAAACCGGTGTAGATTGATGGTGAGGAGGTTATTCAATTCTCAGCAGAGGTAGTGAATCAGATGGCAGTACCGTTCCCCTAGACTTTGATTGGCAAGTTTACAACGAACAGGCCTGCGCTGATGGAGGTGTTCACATCCATGAAAAATATCATGACTTTTCAGGAGGAAATTTTCCTTGTGGCGCTTGATCAGAGATACATTTTGATTCACTTCACAAATAGGGAGGACTTTGTTAAAGCATACATTAAAGAGGCATGGTTTATCAAAGGAAAAAGAATGAGAGTGTTTAGATGGTCTCCCAATTTCTCGATTGGCTCTAAGTCATCATGCACTCCGATTCGGGTTGGTTTTCCTACGCTTAAAGCTCACTTGCATGATCTTGGTGCTATTCAATCCTTAGCAGGCTCGATTGGGAAGTTTTTATGCATTCACAAAAATGTTTCCAGATTCACCAGGCCTGGCTATGCCTATGTCTGTGTTGAAATGGATCTTGCTAAACCTGTAATGAAGTTTATCACCATAGATAATGGAGGCCAGATTATCAAATAGGAGGTGGATTATGGCAGATCCCTACCCCCGTATTGCCAGTTCTGTTCTATGATTGGGCATTTGACTACAGCATGTAGAAGACAAAAGCAGGATGGTCAAATGGTTAGTTTCAAGAATGTTGAGAATCCTAAAGAGAAAGAATCAGTGGAAGGGAAGGTTAATAGTAAAGCAGGCCACTCTAAAAGTGCTAGGAAAAGGGCAAACAGGAAATTCAAGTTGGGGGGGAGTAAAAATTGCTAAAAACACAAAATCTGGGCTACCAGGGATCAAAATCAATGAAACTCAGAAGGATGAGCAATTTAAGAAAGATCTGGTGGAGGCTAAGAAGCTTTCTGTCTTGGGCAGTAAAGGAAAGGATGTGGTTCTGGATGGTAACACTTCAAAGACCCTAGAAGAAAGGGGTCAGACCACTGTTGCTGGTAAAAAACATTGGAAAGTGGGGTCCTCCAGCAGAGGGGTTGTCAAGGAGCATGATCCGGTGTTTCAACAAATTTTTCAAATGCAGTCAGGGAAAGATAGAGGAGAATCTAATGAGGCCAGTAAGTAAGCACCTTGAGGTTATGCATCGCCCCAATTGGATGAGGTTCCTCATCTAGTGGCAGAATCAGGAGTCAGGGTGGAGGTAAAGCCAGGCAATAATAATAAGAAGTCAGCTAGATCCAAAGTCTCTGCAGTTAAGAAAGCTAAAGAGAATATATCTAATAAGGTGAATTATGAATTGCTGGAAGCTGAAATACTTCTTAAAGTAAGGACCAATGCTGAGAAGGAGAAAAGGATGGAGGAGCCTAAACACTCATCTGGCAGATCCAAGTTTCAACATGAGGATGACCTTCCATGGGAGCCACAAAATAAAAGGTTGGAGAAATTCATCCAACATCAATCCAATTTATTGAACAAGCATGAGCAACCAGCTGGGGAGCTCACTTCAATCCAACTCAATTCTAAGCCAGAGAGGAATAGTCCCAAGGATTTAGATACTTCAAACATTGTTCAGCAAAATTTTTTGTCGAAGGAAGTGAAGGTTGAAATCATGCAAAAACATAGTTCCAATGGTAGAGAAGCTTGTAACCTTGATGAAATTACTATGTTGGGAACAAAGGAAGATATTGTAGAAGAGGTTAGACTTGGCATGGATGCGGATTACAGTAATGGGGAGGTAGAGGTGTGTTCCCGTCCTGCTAAACCTAAAGCTGATCTCAACAATCTAGTAGATCAAAATTGTTTGGACAGCAAGAAGGAAGGACTCAAACAATCACATACAAAAGATCTGAATCATAACACAACTGACCAGGGGTACCTCTTTGGTTCTAGAAGGAGCATTAAAGATGATATAAAAATGCTGAGGGATGCGAATTACACAATGGCTAAAATCAAGGAAGCATGTCCTACCCCCATAGTTGTTGCTACTCAAATGGAGATGGACTTCAGAGAATTGTTGGTGGAGAATAATGATCCTAGTAGTGATGATGGCCCTAATCTTTCAGGAGGATTGTGGTATAGGCACTGTTTTGACCCAGCCTTCATTGAGACAAACAAACAAAGGGTGTTACCTGAAGGTTGCTCTACTGATTTAGAGCCAGAATATGAGGAAGTTTCAGGGTCCAGTGAAACCCTCCTGGATGCCTAGGATCAACATGCATTCAGAGGAGACTCTGGTTGCTACTGAGGTATTTGCTTCAGATTCTAGATCCAGGATTCCAAAAACTGTGTCTGAGGATGGGGATATGAAACTGGATAGCAAGACAAGAAAGAAACAAAGAGCTACTAAGCCAAATGCTCAGAGGTACAACCTCAGGAGTAAGACTGGGACTTCCACTAGGTTCTTCAGTCAGTCATATCACTCTGAGAATGAGAGTTATGTTTAACACAATTATATGGAATTGTTGGGGGATGGAAATTCTCCCACTATATCTCATCTCAAAGATTTAATAAAGAAATACAAAGTGGAGCTGGTAGGCATTCTTGAACCCATGGTAGGGGAAAGGAAGGTTGAAAGTATCTGTAAACAACTTTTGATGGATAATTTCTGGGTCAATTCATTCTCTGGTTCTAAGATCTGGGTGCTTTGGAAGAATTCCCTCACTCTTACTAATATTGAGGAGTCTGACCAAGCTTCGACCTTTGCAGTTCATGACCATTCTGGAAAGGCTGGACAGTTCACTTGTGTGTATGCATCGTGTGATAGGAATAAAAGAAGAGACTTGTGGGTGGACTTGCTAAATGTGGGAGCTGCCACGACTACTCCTTGGTTTTTGGGAGGAGATTGGAATTGTGCTCTTATGTTTTCTGAGTTTATTAGTAGTGGGGAATTTGATTTCCCCAGCTATAATGATTTTGGGGACTTTATTCAATTTACTAGCCTTGGGGAATCACACCATTCAGGCAACCTTTTATCCTGGTGTAATAACCAACAAGGAATTAACAGGATTTACAAACGGTTGGACATGGTGTTAGGGAATGCTGAATGGTTAGACCTGGTTTCGCATTCTGTCTCTTATCTGGATAGAGTCTTTTCTGATCATGACCCTATGTTGATCTCTATACAAGCTCCATGGTCTGGTGGCCCTAGCCCTTTTAAGTTTCAATCTATGTGGGTTGAACACCCCGAGTTTATGGACTTTGTGAGAGACAAATGGAATTATGTTGCTAATTCTTACCCTATGCTCAATTTAAGTCTGAAACTTAATGGCCTCAAACAGAACCTTAAATGGTGGAACAAGCATATCTTTGGGAGTGTTACTCAGAGACATGAACATCTCCTTTCTATGATATCCAGTTTGGATGAGTGTCTTTAGGAGGCATGGGATGAGAATGTCTGGGAGCAATACATGTCTACTAGAAAAAAGTATATGGATAATGAAAGACAATTGGAAATATTTCTGAAACAGAAGGCTAGAGTTTAGTGGTTGATGGTGGGTGATAAGAATAGCATGTACTTCCACTCTACACTTCAAGATAGACGAAGAAACAATGTTTTTTTCCCACTTATTGAAAGAATGCCTAAATGACAGACTAAAGATGTTGCAAATGGGGACGACCTTCTTCATGAATTTACTCCAGGAGGAAGGATGTATTCCTAATCCAAAACTTTTGGATGTTATTCCATTCGCTGTGAGGACAGAGGATAACATGTTGCTTAAATCTCTTCCTTACAGTGAGGAGATTAAAAAGACCATCTTCTCTATGGAGCCTGAAAAATCACCTGGCCCTGATGGATTCACTGTATTTTTCTTCACCTCTTGCTGGGATATTGTGGGAAATGATGTTGTGGAGGCCACTCAAGCTTTCTTCAATGGGAGTCCTCTTCCCAAAAGTTGGAAAGCCACATTCTTATCCTTAATTCCGAAGAAAGATCAGGTGTGTGATTTTTCGGACCTTAGACCGATCAGCCTATGCAATGTATGCTATAAAGTGGTTTCTAAGATATTAGCAGACAGGTTGAGCTCTTTTCTGCCCAATCTTATCTCTTCAGAGCAAGGAGCTTTTGTAAGTGGTAGACTTATACATGAAAACATTGCCTTAGCTCAAGAAATCATACAGCATATTGATCATGGCAAAGATGGTGGAAATGTTAAGCATTGATATGGAGAAAGCCTATGACAGGCTGAATTAGGAATTCTTATTTGGGGTGCTCAGTAAGTTTGGCTTCGATGAGGCTAATCTGAGTTTAATTAAGCAATGTGTGGTGGCTAACTCTTATTTTGTGGTTTTTGATGGTTCTTCTACGGAGTTCTTCACGGGGTCTAGAGGGTTGAGACAGGGAGACCCTATCTCGCCTGCTCTGTTTGTATTGGCTAAGGAGGTGCTGAGTAGAGGCATATCCAGATTGCAGGGGAATGGCAGCCGTCTTCCTTATTTCGTGCACAAGGATTGCCCTATTATCACTCATTCCCTATTCGCAAATGACACATTGGTTTTTCTGAATGGGAGAAAGAAATCTGTTAAGGCCATTATGGAATTCATGCTGGAGTATCAATTAGCTTCAGGGCAGAAGGTTAATCTCGCTAAAAGCTTTTTCCTGGTTTCACAGAAGTTGGATAATTCTCGAGTCAAGATGATTCAACATATTACTGCCTTCTCTAGAGGCTCACTTCCGTTTAACTATCTTGGATGTCCAATCTTTAAAGGCATTAGTAAAGAAATCTACTATGAGGGATTGGTGAATAAGATCATCAAGAGGTTCAAGGGGTGGATTGCCAAATTTTTATCCCCAGGAGGCATAATCATTCTGATCAAACATGTGTTGTCCAGTATTCCTATTCACATGCTATCCATATTTGACATCCCTGAGGTTGTCCTTGACAAGTTAAATAGGATTTTTGCAAACTTTCTTTGGGGAGATCAGGAAGGTGCTCATAAGAGACACTAGGTGTCCTGGAACTCCATCTGTTCAATGTTAGACGAGGGTGGATTGGGGATTAGAAATCTTAGGGATGTTATGCTGTCTCTTCGCATGAAGTTTGCTTGGAGGGTGAAGACCTCCAATTCGCTATGGGCTGAGTTCATGAGGGGGAGATATGGAGAGATGGCTGAGGCTCCTTCTATTATTAAGGGTCCTGCCAGATGGAAAAGGTTACAGATGGCTTGGATTACTATGAGGGAGCATATCCAGTGGTCAATTGGTTAGGGATTGGTAAGCTTTTGGTTTGACAATTGGTCTAATCTGGGAGTCTTTGCAGAGATCACGGATACCCATATTCAAGATCCTACTCTCACTGTACGGGAGGCCTTCCAGAATTTCTCTTATATATTTGAGCTTCATCTCCCAAGTGACATCCTATACGGAATTCTAGATCTTCAGATTGATATCAATGAGGAACAAAATACTATGATCTGGGACCTAAATGCGGATGGCTCTTTCACTGCCAAGTCTACTTGGGATCTGTGTAGAATCAATAAAGATCATGTTTGGTGGGGCTTAGGCATCTGGGATGCCTTCCTACCAACCAAAATTTCTTTTTTCCTATGGAAACTATGTTTGGGTAGACTACCCACGGATGATAAAATATTGCAGATGGGCTTTGCTCTTCCATCCAAGTGTGTATGCTGTAAGTCTGGTCATCAAACTGAGAATGCTTGCTGTAGACACCCCAAATTTCCAATTTTGCAGGATGAAGATCTGGTGGCTGAGCTTGGACCCTGGTTGAGCCCATTTGGGCCCACAAACCCTCATTAGGCCATTTAATTCATGGAAACCCATTTGGGCCCATGTAGGCCCAC
>JAMKQA010040462.1:0-13865 GCA_024699735.1 Posidonia australis
ATATCATTTGATAATGCATCTAATAATAATGTTGCAATAGAATTATTAAGAAGAAATATAAAACCAATATTAAATGGTGAATTATTTCATTGTAGGTGTTGTTGTCATATCTTAAATTTAATTGTACAAGATGGTATAGAATGCATATGACCTTATATAAAAAATATTAGAAAAACTATTTTATTTATTCAAACATCAGTTAAAAGATATCAAGAATTTAGACATATATATGCACAAAATGATTTAAAACCTAGAAAATTTAAGTTAGATGTTCAACATAGATGGAATTCAACTTATGATATATTAAGTTCAAGTATATCTTATAATCATATAATTACAGGATTTTATAATGCAAAATCTAATGATTTTTTAAATGACGAAGATTGGCAAAATTCTAATATAATTCATAATTTTTTAGAACCATTTTATAATGCAACTAAACAATTATCTAGTTAATATTATCCAATAAGTTCTCTGGTTCTAATTAACTTATTTAATATTACAAATATTTTTCAACAATATAGGAATATTCCAGCTTTTGTAGATATTATTAAATCAATAGAAACTAAATATAAGACTTATTGGAGTAAGCCTCCAATGTGGGCATGTGTAGCTTTAATTATGGATCCTAGACATAGATCAGTTAATTGTATGATACTTATAGATGATATTTTTAGTAATATGAATAAAAATGAGTGTATAGATTCATTTAATGATAAAATAAGGACAACTTTATATAATTTATTTGAAGAATATGTTAGAAATCATAGTGAAACCTCTAGTGGTCAAGCATCTAGTTTTTTAGGAACACAAACAAGTAGTAGTAGTTCTTTATGGAGTAGATTAAATAAAAAGAAGGAAAAATATATAAAATCAAGTACAAATAATGAATTAGATAATTATTTAGAATCCCTAATTACTTTTAGTGATTTAGAAATAGATAACTTAAATATATTAAATTGGTGGTCTACTACAGCTATTAGGTTTCCTATAGTATCAAAAATGGCAAAAGATTTACTAACGATTCCGACGTCAACTGTGGCATCGAAATCTGCATTTTCTGCAGGAAAAAAAGCCTTAAATGATAAAAGATGTAGATTATCAGAGAAGTCTGTAGAAGCCTCTGTCTACTTAAAAGATTGGTACGATGCGGTTGACCGTCTTCAAGGATTGAGCTTGAAGTCTGAATCAAAAGAAGACGATAATACGACATCAACTTCAACAGGCAGAACAGACTCCCCAAATGAATAATTCTTGATGTAAAATTTTAAAATAAAAAAGGTAAAAAAAATGATGTAAACATCTTTTGTATTTTTTTATGTAAAAAAATGATGTATTTCAAATATTTTTTATTAATGAAAAAAATAATTTTTAAAATTCATTTTTGAACCTAATGGACCGGCCTGACTCGGCCCACATACGGGCCATGGGCCGTGCCAGGCCCATGGCTTGCAAGTGGAGGCCCAGCCCGAACCAGCCTACGGGCCGGCCCGGCCCGATCCAAGCCCAGGCGGGCTATGTATTCCGTGGACCGGGCCGACCCGACCCATTTTCCATCTCTACCTGTAACTGATTTCGACATACCGATTATTTTTTCGGTATACCGAATTCATCACGAATCTTGTTTTAACCAAAAACCTAGGAATATTTCACGTTATTTTCAATATACGACCGACCGATTCTCTCCGCCAACGCCATTCCCTCTCCTTCCCATCCGCGAATCTCCTCACCTCTGGTCTCATACACCCTCTCCGATCCTTCCTCTCCCCTTTCTCTACCGTTTTCTGACCCTTGTTAAAGATGGCTCCAAAGAAGATGCTTGCTTTTCACGGAAAATGGAAACAATCGGAAGAGACACCGGGGGCTTCCGATAGCCAGTCTCAGAAATATCGATTCGTCGACAATGAGACCGAGCAAGCTTACCATGAAAGGTTTGCCAACAGAGAAGTACTCACGGGAAGAAGAATAGTTTTCCAAGAATTAGATTCCATTAAGCCTCTGTTTGAGTTCGAGGGTTTAATTCTTTTTCTTAAGTTCCATAGGTGATAGATTATACTATCCTAACCTAGTATCTCAATTTTATGCCAACATGACCTATTCTCACTCTCTAGCTCATTCTTATATTTGCGGAAATATGTAGATTTTAATGATGTTTTACTAGATCAATTGTTTAAAATCCCATCTTCAAGGACAGACATCACTTTAGCCATTTATGAGTTAAATTGATCCTAATCTGAAATCAATAAAGGTATATCCTTAAACCCTATGAGCACTTTCAAACCCAGCAAGATTAAGCAACTCACCAAGCAATCACGTATTATCGCCTATATTGTGGCCGCTAATCTAATCCAAAAGAAAGGCCACCAAATGAGTTAAGCGTGCTTACTTGTAAGGCGATCTATGCCATAGTCAAACAAATTGCAGTTAATTCGGGACAAGTGACTTTTCACTATATCACTCATGTCAAAACTAAGTTATTTTTTAGTCCTCCTCTAACTTATTTGCTTGAAAACTATGACATTCTCTTTGATGATAAACCAAGCTTACCTGTTAAATCTAAGCCTTTAGGAACCCAAGTCGTGGCTAAGATGGAACAATTTATTGAGCTTCATAGTAAAATTAGAAATCTTCCTAAGGGTTTCTTTTCTGTACCACAAAGAATTCAAGCACAAGACAAAGATGCCAGTTCCGACGAAGAAGCAGAAGAAGAATCCAGTATGTCTAAGAAATTGCATTCACTTCAACAACAAATGTCTAAGATGTATCTTCACCAAAAGCAAATAATGGACATCCAACTACAACAACAAAAGCAAATGATGGAACAACAAAAGCTGATCTCTTATTTGATGCTTCAACAAAATCAACGACGTCTAGAATATATGGAAAGCATACGGAAACTCAGTGATCGAGTTGAGGCGTATCAAGACACCCTTCAAGACTATCCCTAGGATATTCTTGAACACATCAATTCGTTTTCTCCTTGAAATTAGTTGTTGTAGCATCATTAGATGACATCTTTACATTTTAAGATTGGACATCTAGTGTAACTTATTTAGATTATTAATGACTTTATCATTGTTTTGATTTTGTCTTAGTTATTTTATAATGATTCTATATATTGTCTATCGCTCAAAGGGGAAAAGTTATTCATATCATATCTTCTCGATTCTGACAAAATGGGGGAGAACTATATTATGATATCGTAAATATCAAATATGTTTAGAAAATTTATAAAAAAAAAATCATAAAGGAAGCTTAGTTTAAGGGGTAGGTTATTGAAAATTTTTATCCTATATGAATGGAACTTACAATTGATATTTTGATTTTGTCATCATCAAAAAGAGAGAGATTGTTAAAAATATATTGTGTTTTGATGATTAAACTTGAACTAATGTATTATTTGTATATTTTCATGGGAGAAACATAAGGTTGAAGAGTTGTAATTACTTGAGTCATGTAAACCTTATGAAATATGTTGTAAATAAATGTGTAAATATATACTTAGCAAAATTGGTTGAAGAAGAACCATTTCGACATACCGAATCAAATCGGTATACCGAATCAGGAAGAAACGACACAAACAACGGCACTCTGAATCATAGATGAAGAATAAAAAAACGACATACCGGAGAAAAAATCGGTATACCGAAGCAAGGAAAAACAGCACAAGCAACGGAACTCCGAAAAAGATTCTGGAGATAAAGCTGAAGATAAAACGGCATACCATAGTAAAATGGTATACCGTATCAGGAGATTTCGACATATCGAAATACTTCTGGCATACCGAATTACCCAAGAGTTGCAGTTTGAAAACATAAATGACATTCCGAAGGTCAAAACGGTATACCGATAGACTAGCCCTTTTTGACCGTTTTTCTAGTCGTAAGACACTTCTTTTGATGGTTCTTTAGCTATAAATAGGACCCCTATAAGCTATGATAGGACACACATCACATCAACATACTTGTAAGCTTTGATTACTGTGCTCAACTTTGTCCTACATTCTCTTCACAAGCCAGTGTTGTAATTTTTATTTGAAAACACTCTGTGAAAGGGAAGTCATCTGTTGTAAAGTTACAAGAGAAGGCTCTAGCTTCTCGGGTACGAGAAGTGGAAGGAACAAAGATTGAGTTGGTGGAATAGACAATGCAAGCAAGTGTCATATTACTTTAGTATAAGGGAAAAATCTCAAGAGGATCTTGAGAGTAGACTAAACCGGGGTTTTGGTCGAACCACACTAAATTGCCTGTATATTCAATTTCTCTCATCCCCTTCATGTGCATGAATTAGTCTTAACCTCAAATTTATATGATTGTGTAATAGTTGCTAGTTTACTTTATTAAAACACTTCATTTTGTTTAACTTGCAACTAAAATTGGGAAAGTAAATATTAATAATTAAAATTCTTTATTCACCCACCTTTAAAGAAGCTACTCGATCCTACACATGAGAAGGGATTTTGATCTATGGATCAAAATAAGGGATTCAACACACTGGAATTTTGATCTATGGATCGAGCTAAATAAGGGATTCAACACTTGGAATTTTTGATCTGGATAAAGGGACAAGCTAAATAAGGAGAATTTTGGATTTGAGAGACACATTCTCAGGTGTTACCTATGGAAACTACTCTAAATAAAGGATACTGAAGAAATGACTGACACTAGGATGAGAAAGTCTAAAGAAGATAATTGACACTCTAGCGAGGAAATCCTAAAAAAATTTTGAAATATGACTTGTACTAAAGCAAGGAAGTTTAAAAAAGATAACCGACACTTTGACGAGGAAATCTTAAAATGAGATTGAAATTACAACTAACATTTGGACGAAAAAGTCTAAAAAAAATAATCAACAATTTGACGAGAAAATCTTAAAAGGTTTTGAAGAAACAACCAACACTTAGACGATGAAATCTAAAAAAGATAACCGACACTCTAGTGAGGAAATCCTAAAAGGAGATTAAAAAATTTAGCACTTAGACTAGGAAGTCTAAAGAGGATAATCAATACTCGAGCGAGGAAATCCTAAAAGATATTGAAAAGACAACCGACATTTGAGTGAGAAAGTCTAAAAAGGATAACCTACACTCTGGTGGGGAAATCTTGAAAGGGGATTGAAAAGACAACCGACACTTGGCATGCATTTAATTGCAACCGGGGGGATAAAACCCCTCAGATAAATATTCTTCTCTTATTTCACATCTGTAACTTATTTTATTGAATTGCTTATTACACTTTATTAATCTACTTTTTTTCTTTTAAATATTGTTTTGCAAAGAGAAGAAGAGGAAGAAGAAACTCACAAGTATGGATATCCTTAGGCAACGCTAACGCTATCCTAAGGTAGCTGAACCCACAATATCCACATCTCCTGAGACGTCTCGAGAGTCGACGAAAACAAACCGAGAGTGGCGATCACACTGATTCCATCCTCTATGAAGTAAGGAAGTCAGACACAACCAAAGGAACATAATCGAGATGGCGAAATCAAGGCATGTAGAATGTGTGCGTCCTCCAAAAAACTTGTATCCACAATGCCCGTCTGGCTTTGATTTTGTGATTTCTTGCAATCCGTCTAACAGATCGATGTGTTTCTTGTCCTAAATCGTAAAGTACGTCGAGATCTCGATTGGTTATGTGATTTACAGGTCATAGATGCCTATGTATGGCACGCCCTTAATTCCCATTTCAGGACAAGTTTTAGGTGTTCTGTTTTCAAGTTCAGATTTCACATGATTTGGCATATCAGTTTGATTCGATGTACCATTTTCCAGTATTGGTTTGCCCTAAGACCCTGGTTGGGGATACTGAATTCCCTTGGTATACCAAATGGGTTCCACGGTGTGACCAAGGTCCCTACTTCGATTAACCGTTTTCCATCGGTGGACCAAACCAGGGTTAAGCTTTCAATCAATCGCTTGAAAATGATCTGTCGAACCATGTCTTGAACCTGTTTTTGAGTATTATATGTGTTCATTTGTGTGTGTGTGTGTGTGTGTGTATTAATCTTGAAGGAATAATTAAATTGACACAATAATGATTAGGATAATCATTAGCATGGTTTTAGGAATTGTCTAAAATGAATTAGCAAGAAATCCCTTGAGTACCGATAGACTAAAAGACAATATGACTTAGAAGTAATAAGTCTTTTATCCAACCGTTTAGAATAGACAATAGGGATTATGATGCTGTTCCTAGATCTAAAGTTAGTTAGTCTTGCATGTGGTGCACTGAAAAAGTCATTCAATGACACTGCCTTGCGGAGTTTGACACTGATCTAGATGTACTCTCGAGGGACACGAACCAGTAGACGTCTCATTCCTTGACACCATAACATAGAGTTTTGGTTGAGATTTGTGTTGATGTCTAATCTTGTAAGTCAAGCAAAACTTCAAGATTGTTGCTTTAGTTTTAGTATGACTGTTTGGACCTAACAAGAGAGTTATCAAGGCTTTGTTTTTGAATTGTGACTACTTGTTTTTAGTTTCGAGCAGTTTTGGACATAGTGATTTGTGGTATGTCTGGAAAGATGTTTAAATGATTTTGAAAAGGATTTTTGAACAAAAAAAATGTGTTAGCTTGCAAAGGTTTAAATGATTTATCGAGAAAAACCATTGAGTGATCTGGAAATTAATTTTTCAAAAGATTTAAAAGGTGTATCCTCAAGTTGGTGGTTTTCCCTTGATATTTCTATGGTATTTTGAGAAGATTCCAGAAATGGTTGAAAATAATTTCCAAAAGAATTAAAAAAATACTTGCATAGTTTGCAAATGTTTTGAAAGCTTTCTGAAGTTTTCTGTTTACTGAAGCCAAGAGACCGACGAGGTGTGTTGCCAAGACCAGAGAGTGTGACAACTTCCTTGGGTGGTTGAGCACGTTACCTAGGATGAGGCTAAAGACCAAGAGACTGAGGTAAGTATCCGTCGGATTCTTGAGGTATGAGGCTGGATTATCGTTCACGAGACCAAGGCTGAAGTCCACGGGTTAAGGGTCAACTGAACTTGGAGGTATGATATTCCACTTGTTCCAAGTACCAAAGACCCAAGGTATTGACTATACATAGAAGTATAGTGATAGCAGACTCAAAGGATATGAGACGTCTGTGTAGCTAGACGTGATTGATTAACTCACAATTCATGTTTATTTTATTCCCATATTAGTTTATTTTGTATATAAATAACATTACTCAAGGTGTTTTATGTAAATTTTGTAGAACTCAAGGACTTAGAAAGAATCTACGAAAAATAAGGAAGACAAGAATAATTACTCTAAAAAAGAAGATATTTTTGTATAGAAAATTCTAAAGCTACGTTAGGAGATTAAACATACATTTTCCACATGCCTAAATACTGGTAAAATATCAGTCAATATGTGAAAAAAGTCAGAGAAGATCCTAGATGACATGGATGCCTCTCAGGTGCCCAGATGCAGATCCAACACTTCCCAAGCGCCCACACTAGATACTTTTGACTTTTTTTCGTTGGATAAGATTATCACTTGTAAATATCTTGTAATCAAAATTCAAGATTAAATTTTGTATTCGAATTTGTCTTCGACGTAAACAAATCCTTGTAAGCCTATAAAAAGACTTCTTGTGTAAATCTAAAGGAGAGCTTCCACCATCTAGGTTTTAAATTCTTTTTTTTTCTTATATTTTAGGAGATTTAGAAGACCGTCGATGTAATCTCAGGATCCTTTCGACAAAAAGTCATTTTTATTTAATTATATCTTCTATTTCTCCTTCTTCCTATTTTATTTTAATATTTTGTGTTATCATACTTGACTAATTCTCTAAATCTAGAGCTTCAAATCCATTTAGTAATACCCTAGTTAGTACAAATAACGAGACTGTTAGGTGCTAATTGAGGCCAGGAGTGAGAAGCCTCTGGTTATTCGGTCAGTGAGACTAAACTAGGACGCCCAAAGAGGCATATCTTGTGAGGTGGTCCCTTGAGAGGATAACTTTCCAAATGAGGGTTCGCATAGTGAGGGTGCCATAGAGAGGCGAAATACCGTGACAGACAGACTCCTCCATAGGATGGTTTGTTCGTGACAATGCAAACATCGTTGGTCATGCTTCGGTGGACTGCTTGTGGCTAAATGTCAGTTGCTTGGCGTCAAACAGTACGACACACTAGAGACTAGGAGACAGGATGGGCGGGCTACAACTATCTATAGCAGTGTAGTGGTTTAGGAGACTATCTCTAGCAAATGTTTGTGGCCAATGCTTGTTGAGACTTTGTAGTTTTGCTCATGAGTGGCATTATTTTGTTTCCGCCCATGAGTGGCATTGAGGTGGTTGAGTCCTTGAGAGGCATTGAGCCGTTGTGCCCATGAATGGCGTTGAGTTGTTTTGAGCTGTGAGAGCATTGTGTTGTTTGTGCTCGTGTGTAACGTTGTGGTTTCAAGTTTTGGGAGTTGTGTTAGTTTTGAGGTATGATTTGTTTGTCTTGACTCAGCAAAGGCTCAGTGATAGTGTAACACTCTCCTGTAATTGTGGACTTGACTTGGCAAGAATGACCATTTTAAGTATATATAAAGTTTTGAAAAACAAGCATATGGTTTAAAAGAAAAGAAAAAAAATAATTTTGAAAGACATTAGTGTGATTTTCAAACGAAAAGAAAGAATGATTTTCGAAACATGATTTCAAAGGATTTGTTACTTGTGGGAGCAAAAGAGTATTACTCCGTAATAGTGTGTGGCATCTATGAGAGATACTAGAGTAGCGTATGTTGTAGTTGGGTGTGTGCTAGATGACCTTTTAATGGTCACACACGTATATTTGTTTAATGTTTTTTGCAGATACAGAATAGAATTTAAGAATTTTCTAGTGAATATGGAGCTGGTCAGTCAACCAAATATCAAGAGATCTTGGTGAGTGTTTAGTAATTTAATTATAATTCAATTAATAATGTTTCAATTTATATTGTTTACTATTGGATTTAGTTTAAGATTATTGTGACAAATAAAAAAAATGTAGCTAGAGAGTGGAGTAATGACTTGGGACGGGTCGTTACAAAAACTCTTTTCGTTCAGTTGCAAAGCAACACTTGAATGATGTTTTTAAAAATTTTAAATGAAACTTTTCTCCATGAAACGAAAATTATTTCCATGTAAAAACTCTTTCGTTACTTGCAAAACATCACTAGGATGATGTTTTTAAAATTTTTTTTGAAATAAAAACTTCAAAACGAAAACATTTAAAATAAAATTTTTCCTTTGAAAGATCTTTTTTCATGAAATGAAAACTTTTTTCCATAAAAACTCTTTCATTCAATTGCAAAATATCACTTGCATGTTGTAATTATTATTTTTTTTAATAAAAACTTTAAAACAAAAATTTTTCCCCTAAAAACTTTCCAAAAAAAGAAAGCAACTTTAGATCTGTGTAATACAAAAAATATATGAGATCTTCCTAATAATAGGGTGATATTTCAATATTATCGCTTTGTCCGTCACCGAAAATCACCATTTTGTCCATCCTATGAGGCCCTCGGTTCTGATTGGTGTCAGATCAGGTGAGTCGATGAGGCCCTTGGTAACTATCACCAAGATGTATATCGAGATTTCAATCAAAAATTGAACGTAGCCTTGATGGCAGGCACTTGTATCACAATTAAGTAGTTCATTATTTTACTTTTCATTTCATTTGTCCATAACTCCTTGGGATTGGCATGGGACGGTGCCGACGATGGGCTTGGATGAGTAATCCACTAGAGTTGACGGCCCACCATACCTCGACAAAGGTTGGTGGTCGTAATAAGATAGTGGAGGCATCATCGTCCTAGCAAGTGTCGAGTAATACTGTGACTGTGCCCGGTCCAGGGGATCCGACGTGGGGTCGCTCCAGATGGAGGAGGCCACAACCATGCCAAGATAGCAAAGGCGCGAGATGGGACAAAAACGGAAAGAGAAGGAATTACCACTTAGTCTTTAAAGGGAAGGACGAGGAAAATCACAAACAAATCACAAAAAAGTAAATGAATGAGATGCAAATGTGAAAGCCAGATGCCTACTAACCAGAGAATGGGTAAGGATTCCTATTACGTATGGGAAAGGTGTTAGGCACCCCCGTACGTCCGAAAAACTCGATCTTTCTAGTCTGATTTGCTTGCTAGAGGCTAGATGAATGTTTGTTAAGCCTAGAGTTTACTCTAATCATGCTAATATGAATGCCAAGACAAGGCTAGATGAATGTGCGAGATGATACGCGAAAACTGCGAAGAAATTCACATGAAAAAATGAAATCATAAATTATGACACAACAAAGAAAATCAAATGAAATGACAAGGTTTTTAACGAGAATAACTCAGAAAACCATACAGGTCTCAAGAATGTCAAAAATGCAACTGACTCAAGTCGTCAAAATCAAAGAAAGCATCGTAGAAATCAAGGTGGGAAAACTGCAACGAAGTTCATATAAAATAAGAAAACTGTGACATGTAAAGAAATTCACATAAAATGACAATGTTTATACAAAGAATGATTCAGAAAGCTATACTGATGTCAAGGGGACAAAAAATATAACAGACCCAAATCATTAGAAGCGCAGAAAACGCCATGGAAATCTGAACAGAAAAATTGCAAAGAAATCCACATAAAACAGGCAAATGGTGACGTGTGAAGAAAATCACATAAAATGACGATGTTTTTGTAAAGAATTGTTCAAAAAACTATACTGATGTCGAAAAACAAAAAGAGGGGTCAACCCAAGTCATCGGAATCAAAGAAAAGGTCTTGAAAATCAACAAGGAAAAATAATCCGTAGTGGGGCTAATGTCGACCTTCAGATCTGTTAATATACGCCCTCAAGCGATGAACTCCAAATTGAATCGAAAAAATCCAAAAATATGGAATAAAAATAGTCAAATCAAATATCAAATGAGCGAATCTGAAGATAGGAAGGAGAAAAATCCACGGAAGAATGTATGAAATGCAGACTTATTCAAAAAAGATGGACTAATGTGCAAATACAACAAAAACTACGTAGAGTGCATGAAAATGTACCTAAATGGGTAAAAGATGTTAAAAAATGATTTGGACAGAGATTATGTATGACTTGGAGCAATAACTAACATGTATGTGCATGAATTGATGATACAGGGGTAATTTGGTCATTTCAGTGATCAAATATGATAAATGCATATATGAGGATAATGCATAGTCTAAGATATGCCAAAATGTATGCAAAATATCAGGGAAATGAAAACATGCCAAGGAAAAGGTCTTAAAACAATAAAACGATGTAAAACTAATAAAGGACAATTAAAATGACCAAAACGCAAAGTTCACAAAAAATGATGAAAACCTGGATCAAAATGCATTCAGAAACTTCTATTCTAGTGTGCAGATGATGGATCAAAGGAAAATATGACATTGGAATGTGAGAATTGTACTTAGATGATTCCTGAAAACTCAGGGTCTAATATGCAAAATTCACAGAGAGGGAAAGTTCATGGTTAAAAATATGTTTCAAAAGTCTTATCTTGATGCTAGGATGTAGAATTTAAAAAAAAATTAGGTATGTGATGTGACATGTGTGAAAATTACACTTTTGGAAATTTCTTGAAAACCTAGGGTCTACTGTGCAAAATTCCCACTTAGGGTGCAAATCAGACAAACATGTGAAATCAGATATTCATTTATATTGCAAACATAATTTTTTAGTGAAATCTTTTCTCAGGTGATGATTTTACATGCACATGTGATCAATAAATGGGAAACATATTAAAATGTGATTTAAAATGTAATTAAAACTATCGTTAATTATTTAAGAAAAATTAAGGGGCCTGGGTAGTGGGTACAAATATTCCTATCCAAAAAACATTATAGATTGAGTTCAGGGGTTGACTTGCAAAATTTCAGGACCAAAATGTGATAAAACTTATGATTTTTACATAATCAGTGTAATTATGGATAACTTTAAGGTCTTAAATGCAAATTGTACAACAGAAACTCTTTTCAAAGAACACTAGGGGCAAAATGCAAAAGTTTAGGACTTAAATGCAAAGAAAACATGATCTCAGGGGCTTAAGTGTGATAAAACATGCATGAATAGAACTGAAGATGGAATTAAAAGTTAAATAGGGCAAAATGTGCAATATTTACAATGCGATTTAAAAATAGAAAAATTTAGGGATCACAAAATAAATTCCTAGGACTCATTTGCAAAGAAAACATGAATACATGGGTCTAACTGTGAAGAAACAAACATTTATGAGACTAAAAATGAAATTAAAATTTAAACAGAATAAATCAAGCAATATTTACAAAAATAATAAAGAAAAGAAACTTATTTAAATCTTCAGGGATTTAAACACAAAAATACAGGACCTAAGTGTAATAGAAAAGGACCTAAGAATAATAAAAAAGGACCTAGATGCAAGAAAAGACCTGGATGTAAGAAGAATGGACCTAGATATAAGAAAAAAGGACCTGAAAGAAATTCCAAGGACCTATATGTAACGATATTGAAAACTAAAAAATATTTTCCTAAATCTATTTGTTTCGAAAATCGCCAGCTGATCATCGACGCTCCCAATCTGGCGCGGACTCCAACGGGCCTCCATCGGCAGTACAGCGGCGGGAAAGCGGTGGTGGTGGTCGAAAAAACTTGAGGGTGTCACGACAAGCAACCCCCAAGGTGTAAGGGTGGACTGGGGAGGCCTGAAATGCCTCCCCCACCTCGTGCTCTAGCGAGCGGTCATCGACGTCGAAGAAGATGGTGGAGAGGCGTCTAGAGGCGTCTGGAGGCGGTGTGATGGCTGGGATGACGCAGCGATCACCGGAGAAGCTCCGGGGAAGCGCTAGGAGGATCCTGGTGGGGTCATTGGAGGCTGGGGTGGCTTGAAGGTCTCTCCGCACCTCGTGCTCCAGCGATGGGTGCAGCGACGACGGCGGCGGCAGTCGTCTGGTGGCTGAAGTGACAACGGGCCTGCGTGGGGACGTTCGTGGCAAAGCTGCGGAGCTCCCTAGCGTGGTGACGAGCGACGGGGGCATCCGAAGACTTCCTACAGCTTCGCGGTGGCGATCATCGGAGCTTAGCAGCGACGACAGCAACGGGCGACCAGGACGCGTGGGAGGCTCCTCCAGAGCTGAGGGAGACGAAGGGGAGGAAGGAAGAGGAGGGGAGGAGTAGGTAAGGGCCCTGGGGCCTTGCCAAGACCTAGGAGGCCTGAGACCTCACTGGTGGTGGTAGGGGGAGGCGGCGCAAAGCAGCGGTCTCCAGCGACGCACGACCTAGGAAGCTATGAAAAGGTTGGACGAAGCTAAAGGGAACGATTTAGAGTTAAATGAAAAGGGAAAATTACCTGGATGGGAGTTCCGATTGTCTCCGATGACGACGACAGCGATCCGATGGGCTGCTCTGGTGAGGAGGTCAGGGCTTTTTGGGATTGCGAAAGGATGGGAGGAAGGTTATGAAGGTGGGGAGATTGGTTGGATGGTCTAAGTGCTCTCGCGAGAGTGCTTTCTCAGGCTCTCTCCTCTGTCTCTAGCGATCTCTTTGTTCTCCCTTCTCTTGTTGTTGTTGCCCTCCGTTCAGTTGTCCCATCCTAGTTGGTGGTTTCTCAAAGCTTTTAAGGATGGAAGGAGTGAGGGGGATTGTGGGTTGTGGCTGACAGTTAGCCAAATCGTGGGAAAAGGAGGGAACGGGTGGTCATGTGCCCATCAAAGTTATTTTTTTAATTTTCCTAAGATTCTGGTTGAGAAAAATGCAATTGGTGTATTGGACTTATTGGGCTTAGCTTTTTGGACTTTTGTTGTTGTTTTTGTTGTTTTTGGTTTTGCTTTAGTGTTTTAGTTTGTTTTTTTAGGCTTTAGGTTTTTAATTAGGTTTATGATTTTGATTTTATGATTTTAATTTA
>JAMKQA010040464.1:0-11776 GCA_024699735.1 Posidonia australis
AGGGGCCAACCTCCTGCGACGTCCCCGAGGCGGGGCCGTCAAAGAGGAAGCAAGGGAAGGAGTTACCAGCCGCCGGCAAGATGATCTCTCAGCGGAGGAGAGCTTTCTGGAACGGAGGAAGTAGGGAGAAGGTGATACCAAGGTAGATCGGGTATCAACCGAGGGCACCAGAGCAGAGCGACAGCCCCTGGGGGGTGCCATTGCCGATAAGGGCACCGGAGATCGAAGCGCTACGACACTGAGATCGCGTAACTTTTGACAGGAAATTTTCGCCAGAGCAGTCTCTTATGCAGCTAATTATCTTAAATAAACAAAGGATTCTTGAACGACCAACTCGTGGCTTCCCAACTCTGAGAAATCTTTACAAGGTAAATATTAAATCTCACGAAGAATTACTAAAACAATTATTTAGCTATTCAAAATATTAGGTTTTATGGTAGGATTTTCAAATATTTTTAGCGTACTAATTATGAATTCGTTAAGTGGTCATTGAGGAAGACATAGAGCATGAAAGCAGATCATAATCTTGGTATGTATTAAGCGTGCAGGTGAATTCTTTAGAGGTTCAATAAATTAGAAAATTCGTAATAAATGTAGTGTCACACTTGCCTCTATGTAGGGTTCTTCCATATGTTTGTGTACAGGATTCTCTCATCCACCTACGACGCTCTTCTCTGTTCTTTAGTGTCTACTTTGTATGCATTCCGAGACTGTCTTTATAGTGAAAAAAAAGAGAGCTATTGTCATGTTTGTATCTTAAACTATATCCGATTCTCACTTTAATGTCGTTAACTTTAAAAAAATTCAGTTTAATACCTTCAACTTTCATTTTATCCCAATATCAAAATTAAATACTAACGTTGTTAAAAAGATTCATTATTTTCTATTATATCCATTCTAAATAGCCTTTCTTTTTATTTATTGTGCCTTGTTATTTTATTAATATCACCATTCACCCCTAGCTTTTCCCACCCCCACTCTTCTTCGTTTTCTTCGAGAACAGTGTCCTTCTTCTTCTTTCTCCTCCTCTATTTTCTTGAAGTGGTCAAATTAGGGTAACTAAGGATGACCAACCCGTGCTTTAATAAGACTATAGTCTACTACAGCGTTGGCCATGTCATAGGACTCAACCTCACTGGTCTCCAACAGACGAGGCTAGGCCAACATAGTCTAGCTTTCACTGTCGATGGACTGAGGAACCTCACAAAGCTCAAGTCTCTCAACTCCACCAGTTTCGATCTCCCTAATCCCATCCTAGAGTGGTTCAATTCTATGCTCACTGGCTCCATTGCAGTTTTGGATCTTTGAGGGTTGCAGATTAGAGGGAGTGTGCCCTTCTCGATTGGGTGCTTGGTGGGTCTCACGTAGTGGATGACTTCGAGCAGTATGATCATCAATCCAGTGCTGCTACAGACAACTCCGTTGCGGATCTCGAGCTCGAGCTTGGAAACCTTGTCCTTGCAGGCTTGGGAATTAGCAAGGCTGGTCAGAGCTCTCTGGCGAGAAGAACTTTACGACAATGATTCAGTGAGTAGAAGGAGAAGAAGAAGAAGAGGAAGAGGACTAATAGGTATTTCAGTAAGTGAAAGAACAAGAAGAAGAAGACGATGTTGATGATGATGATGAAAAAAAAAGGAGAAGAAGAGAAAGAGGGAGGCCAACAGATGTTTTCAATGAGTAGAAGGAGGAGGAGGAGAAGGGAGGAGGGACATTTCCGTCTCAAATTATTGTAAAACTATAAAAAAGTAATAAAAATACTAAACTATGAAACAGTGGAAGTTAAGGGTACTAAACTGAACCTTTTTAAAGTTAAGAATGGTAAAATGAGAATAAGATATAGTTTAAAGTACCAACATGACAATAATTTAAAAAAAAGTAAGGCTTTCCATGGAAAATATCCATTGGTAACATAATATCCCATCACTGTAGAATACAATATGAAACTAAATCCAAATATCTAATTTTAGGAGTTCTCATGATCGATTATTTTACTCAAATATCTAATTTCCATGAGTGATAGAGATCTTAAGAACTCCTCTTCATCTCTCTCTCTCTCTCTCATGCACGTGCCTCTAGAATTCTAAGAATCATGCAAAGTATGAGATTGACGTAAATAGTATGCTTAGCAATCCTTAATAACACCTTTAAATACATATTGTAATTATTTATATTTTTAATGAATTCATGTCTAAACGAGTGTTACTATTCCAAGGCCTGTTTGTGTGTTTTGTGATTTTAGGCTTGGACCTCATGAACCGGCTTTAGTTCGTGTGTTCCAGTGCGTGGTTGGCACTGTGCATGTGGCACTGTACTAGTGGACCTGTGTGTGGATCCGTGTAGGGCCTGCCTTTGGGGGCCGGTTGGTGTGGCTTATAGCAGGCCTCTTGGTTGTGGTGAGTTGTTGAGTTCGTGCAATTGTTGGCGAGGCTTGCAGCTGAGGGAGCGTTGGTGTGCGCGTGGCTGACTGGTTGCATGCATGTGGCCACCTTCTCTCTCCGCGTGGCCTTTTAAGCCAGGGCCTTCTGCCATGCACGACCCAAGCCCTTCCTCCTTCTCCTCGCGCACTCCTTCCTCCTTCCTGAGCACGCCTGACTCCCTCTCCCTCGCCCTCACTCCCACTTCTCCATTTCCACCCTCCCTCTCCATTCTCGTCTCCCTCCCCCTTCTCCCTCACTCACTCCCTTTCCCCACCTCCTCCCTTCCTCTCCCTGCCTCTTCCTGATTCGATGTGCCAAGGATCGACGGCAATGTGCGGCGGCTCGTGGCAGTGTGTGTAGCTTTGGTGGTGTGTCTCTATGGTCGAGGAAGCCTCGATGAGGGTCGGAGTCACCGGTGGCTGATCAGAGGATGATCGGAGAGCTCATTTCAAGTACGCACCTCACCCCATGTTGTAGAAAGCATGAAAATAGTAGAAACTGATAGGAATGCATAGAATTTAGGTAAGTTTACATCATTAGAATTTATTGTGAATTTGTGATAATTTATGGTGGCATTTATGGCCATTTATGGCATTGTGTGGTTTTAGGTCATTTTGACCCTTGTAGCTTCTCGAATTTATTGCTCCTTGCATGGTGAATGGATTTTAGTTTTGTTCGTGTGGATTTAAAGTAGACTCAAGGGTCTACCATATATGTTTTAGTTGGATTTTGGAGTACTTGTTTTGGAGGTCTGCCCCTTGATCCCATTTTAGGAGATCTTATAGGTGGATGCCCTAGGTCGTTTTCTGGTTTCGTAGAAAACAGCATGCTGAATCATTTCGGTGTGCCATTTTTCTGTCAGATTAAGTCCTCTGGTCGAAATTCGATCGACTGAACCTCCTCGTTCTACCATTTTTGGCTATGAGTGTTGACCATTGTATCCTAGTTCGTTCGACTGGATTTATTCGGTCTACCGAACTAGGAACTTTTGGTCAACCGATCCGATTTTTAGTTTGCTATTGTGGGTATCTGTACCTATTTTGGTCGACCGATTCTGGTTGGTCTTCCTATTCAGGAAATTTCAGAACAGAATACCGAGTCCATTTCGGTATGTTGAATCATCGCCTAGCTGTTTTATAAAATTCTCATGGGTTTTCTGGATTGGTTTGTTTTGCCAATTTGAAATGGGATCATGGGCCATCAGTGGTGGTCTTATGGGACACGTGATGTGTCATTTTGTCAAGGTTTTTGAATGAATTTCCAAAGATAAGAAATGGTTTTCAAAGAGATGGTTGGCTCGTTTTGGAAAATGGTTTTCCTAATTTTCTGTGTGTGGGCCGAGACATCGTGGGACTGTGTCGTCAGGACCAGGAAATGTGACAACATTCTCGGGTGGTCGGGCACATCTCCCTGGTTAAGGTCGGGGGTCGAGATACCTGAGACTGAGAATCATTAGGTCTTGGAGGTATGAGACTCCCTAATTATAGTCTCGAGGCTAGGGTTGTGGTCCACGAAATTGAGATGTCTTGTGGCATGACGGGGAAGTATGATACTCCTACTATCGTTGTGAGCACTGAGATTCGGGTGTTGTTAAGTGTGGAGGTATGACACTCCCTCTTGAGCACCATGTGGAAGACACCGTAAGGAGGCATATCCTATGGTGACCAATGTGGGTGGGACACGTGCCTCGTAGCTGGTAGCATCCTAAGAGACAAGATTGCCTTCCTTGGTAAGGGTTGGCTCTGTGAGGGTTCTCCAGGTGAGAGGATCACAAGACGATGGTTCACTCCTGCACAGAAAGGCACACCGTGGTAGTGCAATGCACTTCGGTGGCTGCTTGTGGCCATAATTGGTTGTCTGGCGCTGGACTTTTCAACTCACTGTGTGGTTTTAGCCATTGAGGGCCTTGTTTGTGGTTTCAGGCTAGTAGGGCCTTGTTTGCTATTTTGGCCAGTGTGGGTCGTGTTTGCTGTGGTGTTCGGCCTTGTGGGCCTGGTTTGTGGGATTTTAGAGAAAATGATTTGTGAAATGATTTTTTAGAAAAATTAATTAAAGTTTTGTTTTCCGTCGATTTTGTGAGATGCGTGCTGGATAACTTTTGTCACTCACACTTTCTTCGTGGTTTTGGGTTGCAGGTGTAGACATGCAGATGAGTTTTAGCATAGTGTATATAGTCTGGAGTCTCGTAGCCACACACACTGATTCTTGGGAGTTGACATTTCTGTTTAGCTTTTAATTTCCTATAATGTAATTTATTTTAAATAATTAAGAAAATTAGAGACGTTACAGATTGTATCAAAGCACTAGGTTCACTAAGTTGCACTAGTCTAGGGTGTCCGGTTTAGAGACTCCATAGGTTTGCATGCATGGTAGAATTCACACCTGGTTTTCTTTATGGCTTTCTGATTATTGTTTTGTTTGTGGTGCAGGTGTTTTGCCTCTCTCCTTGCAGGATGCCTCCTCGTGGGTGTAAGGGCAAGGCCCCTATCGAGGAATCCGAGCCCTGAGAGGATGTAAGCAAATGAAAAACGGTTTGTGCTAAACTGAGGAGTTTGGTGCACGGGATCTCCCATGCTTTCAGCAAAAGAAATGCTAGTGAGCCGTCGAGTGTCCCATGGCTGAACCAGTTCATGAAGCTTCGTCTGTCATCTTTCAAGGGCAAGGTAGGTGCTGAGGAGAGCAAGGCCTGGCTAGAGAAGATGGTGAAGATGCTGGAGAGCGTGGCGTGTCCAAAGGAGCATTGGGTGCGAATGGCGACTTATCTGTTAGATGGTGAGATTGATAAGTGGTGGAAGTCTGTGAGGCAACTGAAGTTTCCAGACTCAGTCACTGTTAACATCTAGTGGAAGAATTTCAACGTGGCCTTCTATGACAAGTATTTCCCCACTCATGTTAAGGAGCAACTTCACTGAGACTTTCAGAGTCTAAAGTAGGGCACGATGTCGGTGCTCGAGTATGAAACTGAGTTCGTCCGGTTGAAATGTTTCGCTTCTACTTATGAATCTAAGGAGGAGCAAGCACAGAAGTTTCTAGACGGCTTGAATCTAGGGCTGTGCGTGAAGGTGATAGGCTGTCGGTGTCAGACTGTGGAGGACATGGTTGGAATGACTTACCACTTCGAGGCAGAGCATCAAAAGTATCTGGAGAGTCGTCCCAATGGGAAGGGTAAATCTTCTTTTACCTCCCGGTTCTCTTTCTTCGATCCTCCAAGTGCTAGTAGTTTAGGTAGCCCTGAGAAGAAGCAGAAGGGGAGGTCCAATGTTTCCTCTGGCGGCCAACAGAGTTTTGCTGGACGTAACGGAGCTGGCTTCCATCAGACAAGGTCCAGTGCTCCCAGTGGGAACCAATGCTTCAACTGTAGTCAGGTGAGCCATATTGCTGCATTTTGTCCTCATCCTCGGCGGACCTTAGCTTCAGTGGTGTGCTATAATTGCGGGAAGGCGGAACATGTCCAGAAATCCTACCCGGAACCGCCTAAGAAGGCAAGAAGCACGCCACAGCAGTTGACTAAGGAATGGGTGTTTACCATTGCAGCTCTAGGCGCTGAGACTTCAAGAGATATAGTTGAGGGTAAGGATGACTAGTTGGTTTTGGTGACCCTCTGTGATTGTTGTAATATCTTTGTAACCTAGACATTTGCTTGATTGTATGGATGTGGTATTGTTTTGCTTAGACATTTTGCCTCGGCGGACCTTAGCTTCAATGGTGTGCTATAATTGCGGGAAGGCGGAACATGTCCAGAAATCCTACCCGGAACCACCTAAGAAGGCAAGAAGCATGCCACAGTAGTTGACTAAGGGACGGGTGTTTACCATTGCAGCTCTAGGCGCTGGGACTTCAAGAGATATAGTTGAGGGTAAGGATGACTAGTTGGTTTTGGTGACCCTCTGTGATTGTTGTAATATCTTTGTAACCTAGACATTTGGTTGATTGTATGGATGTGGTGTTGTTTTGCTTGGCCATCAAGTTTTTTTATTGTGGCTGACCGAATGGCCAAAGTGTTGTTTGACTCAGGGGGTTCTTTCTCCTTTGTCTCTGAGTCTTTTGCGGCGGAGTTGGGAAAAAGACCAGCAAAACTGACCTTTCATCTCAGCATAGTAACGCCGCTGGGGGAGCACAGCTTGGCATGGAGGTATCTGCAGTCAGTTGACTTGATGCTGAAAGGTAGAGAGTTTGATGCTAGCCTGATCGTGATGGACATGCAGGAGTACAATGTGTTACTCGACATAGATTGGTTGGCGCAGCAATCTGCTTTGATCGATTGTGCTCGGAGGAGAGTTTATTTTGGGTCTCTTGAGGTTGAGTCTTTCTTTGTGCAAGGTGGGTGTCAGGGTGAGCCTAAGCTTGTCATTTCGGCTATGAAGGCTTATAAGTCTTTGATCAGGGGTTGCGTGGGGTATCTAGCCAGTATAGTTACCTCTACTTCTCCAGAGTTGGATGTTCACAACATCTCTGTGCTGTGTGAATTTTCCGACATTTTCCCTGATGATTTGCCTGGTATGCCACCTCACAGGGAAGTAGAGTTCTCGATCGATCTGATTTCCGATTTTGGTGCTATGTCGAAACCTCCCTATCGCATGGCTCCAGCGGAGTTGCAAGAGCTTAATACTCAGTTGCAAGAGTTGCTAGACAAGAGGTTTATCAGGCCAAGTGTGTCTCCGTGGGGAGCGCCTGTCTTGTTCGTCCGTAAGAATGATGGTTCGCTCTGGCTATGTATAGATTATCGAATGCTGAACCAGATCACGGTGAAGAACAAGTATCCCTTGCCTCGCATTGATGACCTGTTCGACTAGTTGTAGTCTGCATCCGTGTTCTTGAAGATTGATCTGAGGTCAGGATATCACCAGTTAAGAATATAAGACTTAAACATTCAGAAGACTACTTTTCGGACACGGTATGGGCATTACGAGTTCACGATCATGCCTTTCGACTTGACCAATGCACTGGCTACGTTTATAGTTCTGATGAACAAGATTTTCAACCTTTTTTTGGACCAGTTCGTTGTGGTTTTGTTGATGACGTGCTGGTCTACTCCCCTAATGTAAAGACTTATGCATTGCACCTGAGGACAGTTTTGGATACTTTGAGGCATCATCAACAGTACGCCAAATTCTCTAAGTGTGAGTTCTGGCTAAGTGAGGTTATGTTCTTTGGCCATTTGATTTCTAAAAAAGACATCAGAGTGAACCCAGCCAAGGTCAAGGCAATGAGCAGTTGAGAGCGACCCAAGACTGTGGTAGAGATCAGGAGTTTCTTGGGTTTGGTGGGTTACTATAGGAGGTTCATCAGGGATTTCTCTTCTATAGCCATGCCTCTGACAAAGTTGACCAGGAAGGAAGTTCCATTTTGTTGGGACAAGAATTGTGAGGTGAGGTTTCAAGAGCTGAAGTCTTGTCTGATTTCTGTCCCCGTGTTGACTCTGCATTCTGGAAGTGGTGGCTTCACTGTGTATAGTGACGCCAGTGGTGTTTGGCTGGGGTGTGTTCTGATGCAACATGGTAATGTCATCACATATGCTTCGTGCCAGCTGAAGGATCATGAGAAGAACTACCCGACCCACGATTTAGAGATGGTTGCCGTAGTGTTCGCTCTCAAACTTGGCGACACTATTTGTATGGAGAGCAGTTTAAGGTCTTTACCGATCACCAGAGCTTGAAGTATATCTTCACGTAGAGGGACCTCAACCTAAGGCAGCGTCGGTGGGTGAAGTATCTGAAGGACTATGATTTCAGCCTATCCTACTACCCTCGGAAGGCCAACGTGGTCGTCGATGCTTTGAGTCGGCGTATGCATGTGTTGGCGAGCCTGATTGTCAAGGAGTGGACCATGCTGGAGGATCTGGTGAGATGCAAGTTGAAGTGGCAAGCTCGGAGGACAGTTAGCGCTTGGGTGGCCAACCTGTCTATTCATCCCAAGCTTGTAGAGTTTATTATCGCCTGTCAACAGCTGGATCTGTTTGTTCAAGCTGTGTTTGGGAAGTTGGAGGCTAGTGGAAAGCTTCATTTCTCTGTTGGGGTATATGGGGAGCTGAGGTATGATATGCGCTTGTACGTGCCCCAGCATGAGGAGGCCAGGCAGAGATTACTTGATGAAGCACATTGTTCTAGGTACACTATTCACCTTGGGAGTACGAAGATGTACCGAGACTTGAAGCGGAACTTTTGGTGGCCTAGCATGAAGAGGGATGTTGCTGACCATGTGGCAAGGTGTACAATCTATCAGCTAGTCATGGCAGAGCACTAGAGACCTGGACGAACCTTGCAACTGTTGGATATTCCTATATGGAAATGGGAGCACATCTCTATGGACTTTGTGACTGGTTTGCCACAAACTCAAATGAAGAACGACACCGTGTGGGTGATCATGGCTCGGCTAACCAAGTCTGCTCACTTCTTAACCATTCGGGTGAAGTTTCCAATGCACCGTCTAGCGGAGCTGTATATTCCTGAGGTGGTTCGACTACATGGTATTCCTGTGTCCATCATGTCAGACAGAGGCACAAGGTTCATCTCAAAGTTCTAGAGAACTCTGTTGGAGGCCTTTGGCACAGTGCTCAACTATAACACATCATTTTATCTTAAGCCGATAGTCAAACAGAGAGGACTATCCAGACGGTGGAGGATATGCTCAAAGCGTGTGCCTTGGACTTTCAAGAGAGTTGGGAGGACCATCTATCATTGATTGAGTTCGCCTACCAAAATAGCTATCACTTGAGCATCAGGATGGCCCCGTACGAATCTTTGTACAGTAGGCCATGCAGGTCGTTGGTTTGCTAGAGCGAGGTGGGTGAGCGTCAATTGATTGATCCTGAGCTTGTGCAACTGTACACGAATAAGGTTGATTTGATCCATAGCAGGTTGTTGGCTATGCAGAGTCGGCAGAAGAGTTATGCCAATAGGAGGCGGAGACCGCTGGAATTTCTAGTGGGAGACTATGTGTTTCTGAAGGTGTCGCCGACCAATGGTGTCACGAGGTTCGAGAAGCGTGGGAAGCTGAGTCCTTGCTATATTAGCCCGTACCAGATTACCGAGAGGATCAGTGAGATTGCTTATCGACTAGATCTGCCACTAGAGATGTCATCTGTGCATGACATGTTCGATGTCTCCATGCTGAGGAAGTGTCTGGCTAACGCATCTCATGTGATCCCAGTTCAGCCAGAGGGGCTCCAAGAAGATCTATCCTTCGTGGAGGATGTCATCTAGATTATTGACTGCAAGGAGAAGGTGCTGCGGAATAAGGTGATTCTGCTAGTCTTGGTGCGGTAGCGGCATCATAGAGCCCAGGAGGTCACGTGGGAGCATGAGGAAACTATCCTAGCCCAATACCCGTACCTTTTTGCCTACTAGTGATTTTGGGGGCGAAATTTTCTTTTAGGGTGGTTAGGATGTAACACTTAAAAATTTATTTTGTAATTATTTACATTTTTAATGAATTCATTTCTAGGTGAGTGTTACTATTTTGAGGCCTATTTGTGTGTTTTGTGATCTTGGGCTTGGGCCTCATGAAACGACTTTTGTTTGTATGTTCCTGTGCGTGGTTGGCACTGTACGTGTGGCACTGTACTAGTGGGCCCGTGTGTAGGTTCGTGCAGGGCCTACGTTTGGAGGTCAGTTGGTGTGGCTTGTAGCTCGCTTCTTGGTTGTGGTGGATTGTTGGGTTCGTGCGATTGTTAGCGAGTGTGACCATGCCTGCCCAAGAATTGGTGTGCCAGAGGAGGAGGTCACAGCAATGCCAGAAGGCGAAGGCACAAGATAAGATAAAACAACACTGGAGTCGCCACCTAGTCTTTTAAGAGAAAGATGAGGAAAACCACAAACACAGATGACTACATATGATACACATGGAAAGACTGAACGTCTATAAACCAGAGAAAGGGTAAGGATTCCTGTTACGCACGGGGAAAGTATTAAGCACCCCCGTGCGCCCGAAAAACTCGGTCTTCCTAATCTAATTCTCTTGCTAAAGGATGAATGTCAATGAATGCTTGCTAAGCCTAGATTGTGTTCTAAATCATGCGTATATGAATGCCAAGTCATGACTAAATGAATGAACAAGATGTATGCGAAAATTGCAAAGAAATCCATACGAAATGATGGAATAACAAAATATGAAACGACAAAGAAAATCACATGAAATGACGATGATTTAAAAGAAAATGATCCGGAAAATCATATCAACACCAAAAGGATCAAAAATGGGATCAACCCAAATTATCCGAATCATGGAAAATTTTATGGAAATCAAAACGAGAAAATTGCAAAGAAGTTCGTGTAAAATGGCAAATGGGTGATATACGAAGAAAATCACATAAAATGACAATGTTTTTGAAGGGAATGATCTGAAAAGCCATACCGATGTCAAAAAAAATCAAAAATAGAATCAACCCAAATCGTCGAAATTAGAGAAAATGTCATGAAAGTCAATAAGAGGAAAATAACCCAAAATTGGGCTAATGTGGACCTCTAGGTCAATTAATGTATGCCCTTGGGCAATGAAATCTAAATCAAATTGCAAAATCCAAAAATGCGAAATAAAGGGAATCAAATCGAATGTCAACCGAAAGAATTCGAAAACGAATTGAGGAAAAATCCATGGAAAATCACATGGAATGCAGGCTTTACTCAAAATAGATAAAATGATATGCAAGTGTAATGAAATTTATGAAAAATACATGAAAATATACCTAGATACGTAAAGGATGCTGAAGAATGATTTAGACAAGAATTATGCATGACTCAGTGCAAAACTAACATGCATGTACATGAATTGATGGCATGGGGGCAATTAAGTAATTTCACGTGGCCAAATGTGATAAATGTGCGTATGCACATGATGCATGGTCTAGATATATGCAAAACGTATGTAAAATATTAGGAAAATGTTATTTACAAGAAAACATGATAGAAACAAGATTTTAAATACGAGAAAATGATGTAAACATGGAAAATGACAAGTATAGGGACTAAAGTCCAAAACTCACAATAGGTTCACTTAGGAAATCTTACGAAAATTGGAAAACAGAAAACTATTACACAAATTAAGGTGAAAGACATGTTGATGAAAAGGAAAGGATGTTGAAAAATCAAGTGGCAATTTTAAAGGGGTCCTGGGCTAGAGTGCAAAATCTACGACAAAGGGAAAATCATGATTAAAGTGTGTTCAGAAACTTTTATCTTAATGTTAAGATCTTGAATTAAAAGAAAATGTGGTATTATTGTGTGAGATGTGCCCTACAAGAAAATCGACATTTAGCGAGGACACTCTTCCTCGCAAAGTCCTCGCTAAGTCCTCGCAAAATCCTCGTTAGATAGTTTAACGAGGACTTTGCGAGGAATAATTATCCTCGTAGCTATGTAACT
>JAMKQA010040466.1:0-11790 GCA_024699735.1 Posidonia australis
AAATGTGGTTGCCGAGTTTGCGGTCCGGGGTAGGAGCCTCGAGACTGTGGTGGTACTGTAGGACCCGGGGTATGAGAGACCCAGACTACCCTCAGTGTTAGTGCTGGACGGGTCTGGGGTTAGAGTCCCCAGGTGCTCGAGCACCAGGGTGTCCCTAGGACGCACTCCGTGCTTGTACCCATGAGGGTACATTTTGAGGCTGCGGCTGTGGCGGTTGAACTCCAGTACGGGGTGGTTCACCGCGGCACTGTAGTGTGGGTGTGGTGACATGGAATCCTCACCAGCTACTTGTGGCCAAGTCGATCGCCTGTGGCCAGGGTGATGCGACCAGTTTGGAATGGGAAAATGTGGATTTGTGTGTGTGGACTAGTTCCTAGCCCGGATTGTGACAATTTGTGCTAATGGTTTCAAAATGTTGTTTTGGGGCTAGGAAACTAGATGAAATGATTTGTTTCGTCAGTGTTGAGAATAAAGGTTTATGAACGAGCATGAGGTTTTGAAAGAAAAGAAAAGAAAGTTTGAAATGCCATTGTTTTCCATGTTTTCTAGTTGGACATGTGGTTTTGGCAATAGTAGTTGTCTAGCAATGGTTTTCATTGGATTTTTGTGTTGTTTTTAGGGCGCGTACTAGGTGACATTCCTATCACTCACGCGTGTTTTTCCTTGTCCCCTTGTTTCAGGTGCTCAGGTGTAGGAGCAGTCTAGTTTGGTGCATCTTTTCGAGCTACGTTTGCCGCACACAGGTCTGGGTGATTAGCTTTATTTATTTATTTCTACTATTTAAATTCTTTTAGTTGTACTTGGGTAGCTCTTGTACTATTGTGTAGCACTGGGGTGTTACACATACATATATATATATATATATATATACATACATACATACATATATAGGGGAGGGTTCTGGTACACTTTACCTCAAAAATCCCCTTAGATGAGGCTAAATCTAGACCATCCATCATATTTACATGTATCTTAACACTGGAAAACAAGTACCATTTACAACTGTATTTCCCGTCAGTGGTTTTATCAATTCTAATTGGAACTACAAAAAGCAATCGCTCTTCCCAATACATGAAACTCGAAAGTTGTACCATATTTATGACACATCCTATCACACGTAAAACGAAAACTAAATAACTCCCCACTTTTCGCACTCTACCTGTGCATTCTTTCCTCTCAACCCTAAGTAAACAAAGAAGAGGCCGACGGCAGCGTCTGTCCTTCAATCTCCTACGGCAACAAGAGATAGGCTAGCAATATCCTCTGGCTCATCTTCAATCTCATCCAGTAGCATCACAACAAATCAAACAAAGTAAGAAGTGATCGTGCAATCGGCGACGACGACGGCAATGGCATCTTCTTTCTCCTCTGGTAACATCAAATCAAGAACGACAACGGATAGCAACATCATTCGAGCATCGATGGATACAAAAAAAGGCGAAAGTCATCGTGAAATGGAAGAAGCTAATCTCGATAACAATATCAGTGAGAAATACTGAACCCAACATACACTCACATTTTTAGAATGAAATCCCATAACCTGAGTTTTTTTTTTTGCAATGTTCTTGTTTGTCATCATAAAAAATTGTTAAATGACAAATAACAATTGCTTTTTGCTGAGGTTTTCATTTTTTTTTATGTTAATGTGTTTGTATAAAAAATTGTTTGAAAGCCATTATTGGTTTCTGTATAATATTTTTTCAGTAATATTTTAAGAGGAAATCTGTACAAATATTGGGGTTGCACAATACCATTAATCACAACAAAAAAATACAGAAAAAATTAACTTTAGGTATTGTATGAAAGAATATGTAAAGAATTATACAGAACAAAAAATAAAATAAGTTTTAAGGGAATAAGTTCGAGATGTATATATATATTTTTATAATAAAATAATTTATCTGAAGATACTATAATGTAAGTATAACGGGAACTTAAGTATACTTAAAAAACTTAAGTTGTGCTCACGGTAACAACTCTTTTTTCAACCATATATACAATAGCAAATAACTAAAGTAGTCAATTCTAGTAAAAGGGTAAAACCTGAAATAGTGAACAAAAAGATTAATTTATATAAAACCAACTTTAGTTACTATTTTTGAAAATATGTAACAAACATAAAGTTAAATTGCAATAAATTAAGTTATGCGGATAAAAAATTGATGCTTTAAAAAAAATTTTTTCATCAACATAAGGCCAATGTATTCACGTAAACTATGACATAAGTTTTAATGAAACTTAAAACTTCATAATAACTTAACTTCTGATTATATTAAAATTCAATTTTTTATTGATCTATGTAATCAACTGAGACAAATGGTTATAGGAAAGCTTTTGAACGCTTTTTAATTTTACAAGTTCTCTTTAAATTAATTTAATACAAGGAAAATCATCTACTATTGTCCACTTTACCAAAGGAAATTTGGACAAGCATCCATCAAGAAGTCGCATGAAGCTAATGCCAGAAACAAGTGGAATGAAACCAAGTAAGTTGAAAGACTTGTTGTAACCCTTTAATAGATATTTGGTAAAAATTGAAGGTCGTCGGATGGGGGCTCCGGCGAGGTGGATCAATGAGGAAATCAGGTATGTATTTCTCAATGATATTCCCTTTGATTTCTTGTCTACATAGAGTGGAGCCACAACGTCTCCACCTCCCTCTGCCCCCAATAACGGCTCTCTGATTTACGCTGGCCAATAACTCTAGCGAATTAAAGTTAATTACTCCGGCCAAAAAATCCTTTGACCTCCATTGACTGTAACAATGGTCTTCATGACCACCAGTCAACATCTCCACTTGGTGATGAAGACCACGCACAAGTTCCATGCAAGGAGATGCTAATCTTCCACTTCCACTATTCATGAAGTGTATAATTTCAATTTTCCACTCCCACTATTCATGAGAATGTTATTCATTTCCATTATCTATGGAAATGTTCCTTAATTCCATTAAGTTCACAAACTTAATGAATTTTTTCTACTGTAATACCCTCTGTCATAAGATCAGCTATCATATCTGATGTGGGTATGTAACTCAATTTTATTTCCTCACTTTTCACAATATCACGGATATAGTGATAATGTATATTAATGTGTTGTCCTCTTGTTGTATTTGCACCACTATGTACAAGACTTATTTCCACTTGGTTATCAAAATACATCTCTATTGGACCATTTATCAAGTTGAGATTTAAATCATTTATAAATCTATTGATCCAAACAGCATGTGATGCAGCTGCACTACAACCAACATATTCAGCTTCCTGTGTGTATTTAGCTACACACCCTTGCCTTTTACTTCCCCAAGATAAAGCCGCACCTCCAAAGATGAATACATATTCCGAAGTGGACTTTCCATCATCTTTGTCACCACCCAGATCAGCATCAGTATAACCAAGCAATTCAAGCTCATCCGCTTGATAAGTCAACTTATGATGCAGAGTTCCTTTCTCATACTTCATTATTCTTTGTACAGGTTCCCAATGTTTTGTTCCGGGATTACTTTGATTCCTGCTGATAATACTTACAGCATATGCCAAGTCTGGTCGTGTACACAACATAGCGTACATCAAACTTCCAACCACTTGGGCATAAGGTGCTCTTAAACGTAATTTCCCCTTTCCAGGACATTGATCCTTACTTAATCTTTTCCCAAAAACATATGATGTAGGGGCTGAGGAGTAATTCTCCATTCCAAACCTTTTCATCACTGTACGTAGGTATCTTTCCAGATTTATACTCAGTATTCTAGATCCCCGATCTCTAATGATCTGTATTCCAAGAACATAAGATACTTCTCCCATGTCCTTCATCTCAAACTTTTTGCTAAATTCTTCCTTTGTGTTGTTCAACATGTTAGTATCATTTCCAGCAAGTAAAATATCATCCACATACAAGGATAATATAATAAACTTGCTCCCACATTTCCCGACATATACACAATAGTCTAACATGTTCGAAACAAATCCCATATGGACAATCACATCATGAAACTTATGATACCATTGTCTAAAAGCTTGTTTCAAACCAAATATTGACTTATTTAATTTGCACACTTTGTCTTCATGTCCTTTTACCTGATATCCCTCAAGCTGTGACATGTAAATTTCTTCCTGCAAATCACCATTTAGAAATACAGCGTTTACATCCATTTAATATAATTTCAAATCCAAATGTGCAACGATAGCCAATATAATCCTTATAGATGTGAACTTAGCTACCGGAGAATATGTTTCTTGATAATTAATTCTCGATTTTTGTGTATAACCTTTAGCAACTAACCAGGCTTTATACTTATCAATAGACCCATCAACCTTTAGCTTTTTCCTAAATATCCATTTGCATCCTATGGCCTTTCTCTCACTAGGTAAATCACATAATTCCCAAACATTATTCTTTTCCATTGAATCAATTTCATCATTCATGGCCTCAAGCCATAAATCTTTTTCCTTTGATTCAATAGCATCTTCGTATTTCATGGGTTCCATGTGATTTTCCTCTGCTATTAAGCATGAAGACTCACAAGAGTACAAATGATAGTCATTCATCCAAGCAGATTGAATCCTTATTCTTTTGTTGCTAATAGGCTCTACCGGTTCAATTCCATTTTGAGTTTGTTCATTTTGAACTATTATTCCATTATTTCGATTTACAGGCTCATTTTGGTTTTCCCTTATACTTTTCATAGGTTCATCCACATTTTCCATATTTTGTTCCCCCTCAATCATAAGGTCATGTTCCGGGATATCATTGAAATAGTTATCTCCCACTACAAGTTGTGGTTCTATTTCATTTTCATTTTCTTCCTTTTCTTTTAAGTTTTCAAGAAAAGTTGCATCCCTATATTCAATGATTCCCTTTTCTTTATGGAAAAATCTATAACAAAAAGCATTTTCACAATAACCTATAAATGTACACTTCAAGGTTCTAAAATCTAACTTATCCCTTAATTGACCAAGAATAAGTACATGAGCTACAGAACCCCATTTCCTTAAATAATGTAAATTGGGCTTCGATCTTGTCCACAACTCATAAGGTGTACTAGGTATAGATTTTGTGGGTATTCTATTTAACATAGGGTTTGCTGTAAGCAAAGCCTCTCCCTAAAATCTCTTGGAGAGTCCTGAATGTGACAGCATGTATCTAACAGAATTCATAAGAGTTCTGCTTTTCCTTTCCACCACACCATTTTGTTGTGGAGTATAAGGCATTATTGTATGCCTCTTAATTCCATGCATTGCATAAAACAATTCAAATTCCTTAGAATTATATTCCCCACCTCTATCTGACTATAACACCTTAATATTCCTTCCTAGTTGTTTTTCAACTTCCGATTTGTATTTCTTAAAACAAGTCAAGACTTCACTTTTATGACTTATTAGATAAACATAAGTGTATCTAGAGAAGTCATCTATAAAAGTCACAATGCATTCCATGTGATCATATGTTTTAACACTAAGTGGACCACAAACATCAGAATGAATTAAGTCCAATAATTCATCTGATCTATGTCCTATTCCAAATGGTTTCTTAGTCATTTTTCCAACTAAGCAATGTTGACACTTTTCTAATTCCTTGTCATTAAGTTGAGGCAACAAATTCATTTTTACCATTTTTTTTCATTTTATGCACATTAACATGAACTAATCTTAAGTGCCATAATTCACATTCCAATAAGAAGCAGAAGAGATAACTAGAAGCCACATCAATATTATTTATTTCATTTCCAGATACAACAAATTTGAACAGATCTTGTTCAGGTACAAATTTTTCCATAGCAATGACCCTTTTGTCTTTCCCTATGGATACACGTTTGTTATAAAACCTGATTTCCGTGCCTTCCTTTATCAGCATGCCAACTGAAATAAGATTTTGCCTCATGCTTGGTGCATAAAGGACGTCTTTAAGTACCATAATGTTGTCCCCCAAATCAAAGCGGTAGGTGCCAACTCCTTCCACATCTAAATAGGTATTGTTACCCATATAGATGCATTGTTCCCCAGGACTGAATTCTTTGAATGATTCCAATCCTTGTTTGGTTTTAGCAATGTACCTTGTAGCACCAGAATCTACCCACCACTCATTTGTAGTGGGAGTTACAACATTATTACATTCAGTGACACAAATAAAGACTCTCTTGTTCTTCTGTTCCGAAGTCTTGCCATTGTTTCCATCCCTATTTGGGCAATTTGCTCTGTAGTGACTAAATTGGCCACATACATGGAAAGAACCTTGTAGTCTTTTCCTTTGATTTGGCTTGAAGTTTTTGTTGTATCAATTCTTTCTCTTGTTATTCTTTGGCTTCCATTGTGCAGCATTTGCTTCTTCTAGATTGGTTTCATATTCCTTTCTGCTAGCCATAATTTCCTGTTCTGTGGCCAACCTAGCAGGCAGTTCAGAAAGTTGAATTGGGGTTGACCTAAGAGATATGGTTACCATGTCATAGCTATGTGGGAGACTATTTAAAATTGTATCTATTTGCAATTTTTAGGAATAGGGGTCCTTGCAATAGCCAAGTCCTTAGCCATAACTATCATGTCATTCATATGTTCCACTACATTTTATTCCTCGAGCATTTTGCAAGAGTTATACCTTTGAAGGAGAAGTTGAGTTGTCATTTCTGTTGTTTTATCATATTTCTCCTTCAAAGCATTCCACAATGTGTAAGATGTAGTGTATATTTCAAAACATTTTAATAAACTATCTTCCATAAACATGAACATAAGGTTTTCAGCCTTTTTGTCATCAATTTTTAATTTTTCATGTTTTTTAATTTCTGCTTTAGAAGCGTCATTTGGCAATTCCGAAGGATTAACTTCTATAGCATGTTCAATATTGTCATATTCTAGTGCATGTCTAATTTTTCGATACCACATCTCATAGTTAGCCTCATTCAATTTCTCTAACCTAACCAATTTGGTTGTGAACAGTTTGCTAGCCATTTTTCAAATCTACAACAAATAATAAAATTCTAAATTTAAAATTTGCTATTTAAATTTCAGTAAGAAATTTAATTCCGAGGATTTATCCAAATAAACTCTATTATTTGATAAAGTTTAATTCTAGAAATCAAGCAAAGTTCCAATTTCCAACTTAAATCACGCAAGAGATATAATTTTAAATAATCATGCAAGATTATTATAAATCTTTAAAGCATGCAAAGTAATTTTTAATCAAAAATTGAATTCCTATCAACAATATTTTAATTTTCAATTCCAATTACTCAACTTAATTTATTTTCCTAAATTAAGCATGCATATGTTAAAATTAGATTATTTTCTTAAACATGCATTAATTAATCTTTTATTTTAATAATGAAAAATCTATTTAACCAAATAATATCATTCCTCTTATATTTTCTTAAAAAAAAAAATCTAACCTCCACCAAAGACCGTAGAGGAGGAAAGGGGGTGAAATCGAGCGGAGGCATAGCAAGCCCGGAAGAGCGCGCTGGACGACCATGTGGAGACAGAGGCGTTGCTCGGGAGGTTGTGCGGGAGATGCCGGGCAGCACGCGATCTAGGGAGCGGATAGTCGTGTGGTGCGGAGCAAGGGCGGCGCGCGAGGGTTTCCACAGATCGACGATCGCACGGGTTTCAGCGTGCACGCAGCGGCGGATTTGTGCGGCGAGTGTTGTGTGGGTTCACGTGGAAGAGCATCTACGAATAGGGGTTCCAGCGACGCACGGAGTTGGTGGTCGACGACCGTGCTGGGAGGCGACGGCATTGTGCGTAGGGACAAAGCCGCGTAGGAGGATGAGGAGGCGACGACACATGTCGGCGGCGGTGATCGACGGCACTCGTGCAGGGGTTTGTCGCGGTGGCTTCCGTGGGCAGGGGCAGTGCCTCGCGGAAGAGCGGCGGCTCGAGTGGGCAACAGTGGTCGTCAGCCTACAACGCGCGGTGGACCCGAGCAGGCTCGGGACGGAGGCGCGGATGGTTGTGTAGGTAGTGCAGCGCACGAGGCGGGGAGGCGTAGCGCACGAGGAGGGGAGGCGCGGTGGATGACGGCCGTGCTTACAGCACACGGTCGCGGGTGGCAGGGGAGGTGCAAACAGTGGTGGTGTCCTGCTGATAGGGGCGGCATAGTGGCTCTGATACCACTTGGAGGTCATCGGATGGGGGCTTCGGCAAGGTGGATCAATGAGGAAATCAGGTATGTATTTCTCGATGATATTCCCTTTGATTTCCTGTCTATATAGAGTGGAGCCACAATGTCTCCACCTCCCTCCGCCCCCAATAACGGCTCCCTGATTTAGGCCGGCCAATAACTCCGGCGAATCAAAGCTAATAACTCCGACTAATAAATCCTTTGACCTCCGTTGACTGTAACGGTGGTCTTCATGACCACCAGTCAACAAAAAATTTGTTGTAACAGTTGTACATGTAATTTGGTAGATGAACAATCAGGACAAGTGCATGACAAACCAGAAGAAAGCGATGAAGATGAATCTAACTCACACGAGGAAAGAACTAAGAGTAAGAATTTAAATTATTATAAAGAATTTTGTTAGTATTTGTTCTTATCTACACTTGTTTATTCAAATTTATTGAATGTCTAACATAGTCGAACTTTTTTTTTCAGATCAGCATAGGTGTATACCCTATGCATTGATAAAGTGTATGAAGTTTAATGACTTTAGTGAAGGAATCACACAAATAATAAATAAAACAATTTTCAAATAATTCTTACAAATGCCTCTTTGCAAAGTAGTGAATAAAGATTTAGACATCATTATTTCCAACTATGTTGGAAATAGTAAATTCTATGTGGGAGAGAATATATTAGAAGTGAAAAATTTCAAAGCATCGTCTGTGTTAGAAAAAATGTTTGAAGGACAACATGGAGTGAAACGTCTAGTAGTCAAGCATCAACTGAATAAATTGCTCAAACAAAAAAAAAGTGAGGATGATGAATTGTCTGTACAATTGTGGATATGTTTGGTGTTAACAAGTTTCTTGGTACCTGACTCAAGTTGTGCAATACCAACTTGGATGCTACATTACTTTAGTGACATAAAAAGTTAGCATCTTATAACTGGGCAAAGTACACCTATGAAGTACTAATGGACAGCTTGAACAACTTGAGGTCTTATTACTTGGGTTGTTCTTGGGCACTACTTGTAAGTATCCAAACTTTTAGAATGATGCCCATCTTAATAAATAATTATATATTGATAATTGTTTTTGAAATTATGTAGGTTTGGGTGTACGAAAAAAATGTAAATATGGAACCAATTTACCCATATGCAAAGCCCCCTTTCAAAAAATGGGCTAAGATAGAAAAAACAACATCCAAAAATTCAAGGAAAAGAAAAGCTATTCATGGAAAGGTAATGAATGTAAAGATGTAATTGCAATGATTTAAGATAAAATTGCAATTGTTATATTATATATGTTATTCTCATTCACAAGTTTTAGATAAATTGTCATTGCAGGCTGCTGTGTTGGAAGAGATGCTGCAAGGGCCGGTGAAAGAGGTAACAAGAATAAATTGTTGAAAATTTAATCATATGACTTTATATTCCACATTTAATTAATACATAAATCTGACATTTATGCATTAGTTTCAGTTATACTGAAGTGGTCATGATGAAACTTATTGATTTTATTTTACGTATTGTAGACACCCCAATTTTGAGGTCACTCTAGTTGTGACCACCCAAAATCCTAGCCCAATTAGGCCCACGCTAGCCCACTCTGACCCAATTAAACTTGAAACCAAACAAATGAAATTAAATCCACATAAAATCCATTTAGAAATCCACTTAAATACATTTAAAATCCACTTAAAATCAAATAAAACCCTAATCAAGTAAAATCCAATTAAATCCACATAAAATCCAATAAAAATCCGAGTTAAACAAATGAAAACCCTAATTCAAGTAAAATCCATTTAAAATCCACAATTAATCCAATAAAAACCCTAATTAATCAAATAAAACCCTAATTCAAGTAAAATCCAATTAAATCCTATTAAAATCCAATAAATAAGACAAAAACCATAATTCAGGCTTGAATCAAATTAAATCATTTAAAAATCCAAGTAAATAAGTGAAAACCCTAATTAAAGTCAAAATACATTAGAAATTCCAATTAAATAAAATTTAAAACCCTAATTAAGCTATAAACCCTAAATAAACACAAAAAAACTGAATAAACCCATAAACCCCAATTTAAAATCCAAACAATCCCTAAATAGACCCTAATTAAAATTCAAAACCCTAATTTCAAGTCAATTAATCAAACCCTAAATCCCAAAATTAAAAATCATATTTAATTCACAAAAACCTAAATTAAAACCCTCAAAATTAAAAATCCCAAAACAAAATAAAATAAGAAAACCAAAAATAATTAATTAAAACCAACTAATTAAACTTTAATCACAAATTTAATTAAAATCATAAAACATAAATAAAAAAACTAAATTAAGATTCAAAACCCTAATTTAAAACTTAAAATCAAAACCCTAAAAAAATTTCTAAAAAATCATAAAACAAAAAAACCTAAGCTAATTAAAACCCTAATTAAGCCTTAAATCACAAAATTAAGAAATTAAATTAAACCCATAAAGCCCAATTAAAATCCTAAAATTAAAGCCCTAAAAATCCCAAAATAAAAATCAAAAGAAAAATCCCAAAACCCTAAGCCCGTTAAGCCCAACACTATTCTTTCAAAAATGCAATTCAAAACTTAGGAAAGTCAAAAAATAATTTCGGCGACCCTAGCTTTCCGGCGACAATTCCAGCGAGCAATCCCGAGGAATCCGGAGTAGATCTCAGCCTCCGTGATCCTTGGCCAACTTCCTCTGACCCAAGCGCGTGATCCCACAGCGCCTAGTGGCTGAGGAGGAGGATCAACGACCCCGGAGAGCCTCGTCGAGGTATAAAGCCTTGTGCCGTCGGCGAAAAGATGAGTCTTCACACCTTCCACCCACAAGCTTCCAACCACTATCCAGCAATCAAAAACCCTTTCCTCCTCACACCCAATCAACCAGAGCCTTCAACCATACCCCTAAGATCCACTAGCGACCCATTCTGGCAATCTAGAGCTGCCGCTGGAGGAGAAACGCCGCCAGAACTCGCGGGAACAGCTAATCAGGTACTCCCTTTCTCCCCTCTGTTTCAATTCATGGCATGCCCCCTTAGAACCCTCTAGACCTTTGGAGCGCGCCACGGTGGAGCGACGCCTCCTACCTGCCGTCACGACACTTCAGAGGAGGCCCTCCTTGGGCCACCTCTCCTCTCCTCGTCTCTCCTTTTCTTCTCTCCTCCCCCTCTAGGTTCCCTTTGTTCCAGAGAAACCCGCGCCGTCGCCATTGTTTCACCGCCGACGCCACCGATCAAAGCACATCCACGCCGTTCCAACCTCATTGTGACTTCCCAAGGCCACCGGAAGCTTCCCCGCATTGCCCAGAAGCCCTCCGAGCCGCTCTGCCACCGTCGAAGCCACCGCTGTGTCCCAACCACATCCGCTATTTCCGCCGCCGGAGACAGACGTGGGAGGAGCTCCTAGGACCATCCTAGCCATCCGCGACGCCCCCGGAAGCCTTGTCGTGCCCTTATGATGCTTCCCTAGTGTAGACACCCCAAATTTCTAATTTTGCAGGATGAAGATCTGGTGGCTGAGCTTGGACCCTGGTTGAGCCCATTTGGGCCCACAAACCCTCATTAGGCCATTTAATTCATGGAAAACCATTTGGGCCCATGAAGGCCCACTTAGGCCCACTAAATCCTGATTGAGCCCATTTGGGCCCATTACACCATTTCAAGCCTATTTGACTTCATGCAAG
>JAMKQA010040467.1:0-13746 GCA_024699735.1 Posidonia australis
GACCTGTCCTTATTGTTTTACATGATTTTTCATGTTTATGGTTTTCCTCGTCTTCCATAATAGACTAGGTGGCGACTCCTGCATTTTTGCATTTTATTTTATTTTTCCGTCGTGATTTTGCCGACTTTTCGCATTTTCTTTGTGATCTCTCCACCGGCATGATTACACATGCTAATGCAGACGGGTTCGTGCCATTATTAAGTACTGAAAATATGATGTGGATGCATAGGATCAAGGATCATCATGTAAATCATGCATTCGAAACCAAAACAAGTTGATGGGTTCATGTATGAAAACATGCAAAACGCCTAGGAATAAACATGATCTGGATAATGCCAATCAGAACATATGTAAATGATGATCATAAGCATTTCTATGTGCAAGAACATATAAATGCATGGCAAGATGCTACGTGCAAGAAAATGATGAAAGAAGATAACTCATGTGGATTTGACACTAGAAACAAATGTATAGATTAGCATGGTGGTTATTTTGCATAGAGAGCAAACATGTTTATCATAAGACTTTACAAAAAACATGGAATAAATCAGTCCATATGCATGATTTTTGAGCATGTTTTATCATGTTTCTGAAGTGAGATTCAAAAGGGAAAGAGGAGGTAGCAAGCCTACCTCTCAAGATGATCCTTCTTGATAAATCAGAAATAAAAAAGATCCTTGTTGCTTTGGAAGGACCAAGGAGGCTTAGGGACGCAAAGGAGTACTCCAGAGAACGAAAATAAGCTGCTGGACAGGTGGAGAAACTCGTGCAGGAAGCTGGCTCAGAACAGAAAATGGCTGAATTCTGGATTTCTAACCTCTCTCAATGGTTGCCTATGGGTGTCCTTATATAGGATTTTCTCATGGGTAACTCATGGGAATGGGGAGAGCCTCGCAGACGAAAAGTTTGGAAGATTCCATGGCATATTCGTTGCTAGAGGTAACAGCCATGGGAGGTGGAAAGCCAGCAGCCCGCAGCCTGTGAAGTGGTGTGCGCTAGGGATGTGCGCCACCTATGTGTGCTAGGGAAGTGTGCTAGCTAAGTGTGCTAGATAAGTGTGCTAGGGAAGTGTGATAGCTAGGTGTGCTAGGTAAGTGTGCTAGGTAAGTGTGCTAAGGAAGTGTGCTAGCTAGGTGTACTAGGTAAGTGCTCTCCCCTACTGGTCTGGTTTTCTAATTGGGCTGCGGGCTTGCTACGGGTTTGGGTTGGTTCAAGGGTCAGCCCCATCCAAAGCAACAACTGGAGTCTCATCAATGAGTCACCTCAAAATCAAGGTGTCTACAGCTAATATGCCATGAACTCATGATTCTATCAAGATGGTTTGAGCTAGAAATTACTTATATATCCAATATCTTAGAAGCTTTACAATTCAATAATTCTGTAATTAGTGTGAAAATGACTTAATCATTCAATCTTCTAATATTAACTCTTTATAGCAATGTGTTTAGCCATAAGAAGTTGATTTTCCTGTTTTACCTTTACTTTTTTAGTAAACTAATGTTGTGAAAATTTAACATCATAGAACAGTAGAATTCCAAAAGGAGGTGGAGACAAATGTGAAGGAAATGAAGTCTGAAATTGTGGTAACTGAAAAGAAGGAAGTTGTAAAAGATGTGTAAATTGATGAAATGTCCAAGCTTGGAGGTTATGTAAAAAAGGAAGTTGTTATTCCAGAGCTTATTAAAGAAGCTAGGGAAGATGGAAGCGTTGATGCAAGACATCAAGTATCAATGGAGAAAGTGTCCAAAAAAGGAGAAGAATTACCAATGTCTTCTGTTGGTGCATCTGTTTGAGGTTGGAAATGATATTGGTAAATGGAAATGATATTGGTGCTCTTTGGTCTTGATTGTGCTATTTGATTGATTTGTTAATTGGGTTAAACTTTTGTTTTGTTATGGAACTATCAAAGGAATGTAGATGAGATTTGTACATTTTTTATTTCTTTTCTGCATCCAGATTATTTTTCATTGACATTGGTGGAGTATGCTTTGATTGACATGGATCTGATTTCAGGGATATCTAATGAATATAAAAAATAAAAAATATGTATGTGATCAATTTGGTTATGCCATTATGTTACTTCTAATCCAATCTAATTTGGTTATGCCAAGGATAGTGATGCGTATCCAATTTCATGAGGAATAACAAAGACAAATATCACTTTCCAAAAAGGACTACCTGATCAAATAAAGTAGGACCATAACTATCATGTCATTATAAAAACCAAAGAAGTTGCAATCCCAGTTGATATGAATAAAAGTATCCCTTGTATAATGATGCTTGATACGAATAAAAGCAATAATGCATGCAAATTAATGAATCATTCTGGTAAATTATGTTGTGACTACTACGTGCATGACTTAGTTCATAATACAAATGAATCAATCTGGTAAATTATCTGTAGACGCCCCGACTTTGAAGTCACTTGACAGCAGGCTTCCCTGGAAGATACTCTGGTTGCGACCACCAAAAACTCTGAGCCCACTTAAGCCCACACTAGTCCACTCTGACCAAATTAAAATTAAAACCAAACAAAACACATTTAAAATACCTAGAATCGAATTAATGAAACAAAAACCCTATTTCAAGTCAAAGTCAAATTTAAAACACTAAAAATCCAATTAATAAAACAAAAACCCTAATTCAAGTCAAAATCAAATTTAAAACACTTAAAATCCAATTAATCAAACAAAAATTCAATTCATGTCAAAATGAAATAAAATCCACTTAAATCCATTTAAATTCCAAGTAATTAAGTGAAAATCCCAATTAAAGTCAAAATCCATTAAAAATCCTAATTAATTAAAACCCTAATTAAAACACAAAAACCATAAATTAAAACACAAAAACAATAAATTAAATACATAAACCCTAATTAAAACACAAAAACCCTAATTAATTAAAATCCTAATCCAAAACCGAAATTAAAACATATAAACCCTAATTAAAACACAAAAACCATAAATTAAATCCATAAACCCTAATTAAAACACAAAAACCCTAATTAATTAAAACCCTAATTAAAACATAAAAACCCTAAATTAAATCAATAAACCCTAATTAAAACACAAAACCCTAATTAATTAAAACCCTAATCCAAAAACCCTAAATTAAAACCCCAAAATCCTAATTAAAAAGCAAAACCCTAAAATCAAAATAAATAAAGCAAAAACCTAATTAAAACCCTAATTCAAAAACCAATTAATTTAACCCTAAATCCCAAAATTAAAAAACAAATTTAAATCACAAAATCCTAATTTAAAATTTAAAATCAAAAAATCATAAAATCCATAAAAATTCCAAAACAAAAAACCCAAAACAATTAAAACCCTAATTTAAAACCAACAAATTAAACCTTAACATGAATTTAATGGAAATCATAAAACATAAATAAAAGCCTATACCTAAAACCCAAAATCCATTTAAAAATCTTAAAAATAAATAAATAAAAGAAAACAAAAAAAATCAAACCCTAAGCCCAATGCATTCTTAAACCAAAAAACTATACAAAAGCCCAGAAATAATTCCAGCGACGGTTCCGTCGACCCCCAATATTCCCGCGAGCCCTCCGACGACGTCCCGCGAGCCTCGAAGCAAATCTCGGAGCCCCGAGATCTCCACTCAACTTCCTCCGACTCACGCGCGCAATCCTACGACGCCCAGTGGCTGAGGAGGAGGATCCACGGCGGAGGAAAGGATCGTCGGGGTATAAAACCTTCGCCGCTGACTAACCAGAGACTGATCAGCAGCCGTCCGCTTCCATCGATTCCAATGCGATCGAGCCCCAGAGAGTGAGCACCTAGTCCACCCTAGAATCCCCAGCGATCCCTACATCTAGAAACCTCCTCCGCGAGCCCCCTTTTCCGCAGGTGATCCCTACATCTAGAAACCTCCTCCTCCAAGCGCCCCCGCTCCGCGTCGTCGCTCTAGGAAGCATTGCCACCTCACCACGAGCACCTCCGCCGCTTGGTCCACCGCAATAGCCCGACGACCTCCGTCGTGCCTGTCGAGGGAGTCAGAGGTGGGAGGAGCACTCCAGACCTCCCTGGAACACGCCGATACCTCCCAGAGCTCAGCTGCGACACTCCGAAGCTTCCAAGCCCTCGCCGCGCCACTCCAGCCACCAAGCCATCCCCAGCCATCTCGCTGTCACCTTCCCCAGCGCCGACAGGGTGCCCCATCTGAACGTGAGGTGGGGGGAGGTCTTTAGGCCACCGCAATCTCTTCCGATGCGCCAAAGATCGTCGTCGTGGCTCCCCGAGGCTTCCTCACCCACCGCTCACCTTCCTCCGCCACTGAGTCGCCGCTGGTACATCGCCGGAGTGATCGCCAGAGGGGGAACGCTGGTGATCTTCGAATAAATTTAGTTTAGATCCAGGCCCCTTTAATTATAGGTTCTCTGTCCTTAGATATTTTCGTTTAAGTCCTTTTCATTACAATTAAGTCCTGTTTTTTTATATGTTAACCCCTGTAGTTTTAAAATATTTTCTGTTCTTTTATTTTCTCTGTGAAATTTGCACATAATTCCCTACATGTTTAGATTTTTCATTCTTAATGCATTCATGCATGTTTTATCACATTTAAACCCCTGCATCCATATTTTCGTTATAATTAAGTCCAGAACATTTGCATTTGGCGCCTGAAACATTTTTAAAATGAGTTCTCCTTGTGAAATTTACATTATGAACCCTGAAAGTTTTTAAAATCACATTGATCATCCTTAAAATTAAATTCCTATCACATTTAAGTCCTGAGTTTTTCAATAACCCCTAGAATTTTTGGAAAATGAGTTTTCTCTATGAATTTTACATCTTGAACCCTAATAAATTGCATAATTACACTGATCATTGTAAAATCCCATTTTTATCACATCCAGGCCCTTGGAATTTTGTACATAAGTCCCTGACTCTTTAATAAGCAATTCTTGAGCCCAGAAAATTTACATACAGGCCCTTAGATTAGTTTTAAATCCGTCATTTAGGGTTTTAAATGTTTTCTTGCATATTTTTGATATTTGTCACTCATTGCATCTCACATTTTTCATTTAATCATGAATTCCATTTAAAAATCATGTTTTCACTATGAATTGACCTTTAGTCTCACATTTTAATCACATTCGCACCTATGCGTGAATTTTGCACTTTAGACCCTAGGTTTTCAGGAAATTACCCAAGTGCAATTTTCACACATCTCAGTACCACGTGCACATTTGATCCATCATCTTCATGTAGAATAGGAGTCATGAACACATTTTTGATCCAAATCCCCATCTCTTTTGTGAATTTTGCATTTTAGCCCTCGTGTTTGTCCTTTATCGCATTTATATCATTTTATTGTTTTTCCTCCATGTTTTCTTGCAAATAACATTTTCTAGATGTTTTGTACACATTTTGACATGACTTAGACCATGCATCATCCCCAGACTTGCATTTATCACATCTGGCCATGAAAATGATCAAATTACCCCAATGTCTCTAATCCATGTGCGTGCCTCTCAATTTTCGCTCTCAGTCTTACATAATCCTTATCCAAACAATCCCTTAGCATTTTTTACACATTTAGGCAATTATTCATCTATTTCATTTAGTTTTCATTACATTTGTGCATCACTCTCCTTTTCTAAGTGAATTTGCATCACATGTGTTTCTTTCTAGGATTTTTCTCCACTTTTTTTTCTGAGTCCCTCGCTCTGCATTCGAATTGATTTTCTTTAATCCTAAATTTCAAATTTCTTTGGTTTGATTTAGATTTCATCGCCCGAGGGCGTACACGAACTAACCGAAAGGCCCACATTGGTTCGTTTACATTTGTGCATCACTCTCCTTTTCGATTTTCATGACCTTTTCACGATTCCGAGAACCTAGTTTGCCTTCACTTCTCATCTTTTGGCATCAGTATGGTTTTCTCGAACATTCTGTCCAGAAACACAGTCATTTTATGTGATTTTCTTCGCATGGCATCATTTGTCCGTTGTATGTGGGTTTCTTTGCAATTTTCCCATTTCGATTTTCGCAATGTTTTTTTTATGATTTTGCTGACTAGAGTTATTTGCATTTTTTATTTTCTTGAGGCTTGTATGATTTTCTGAACCATTCTTTGCAAAAAACCTCGTCATTTCATGGAATTTTCTCTATCGTGTCATACTTTGCGATTTTGTCATCTCATGTGGATTTCTTTGCAGTTTTCGCATACCATCATGCACATCCATCCAGTCTTGTTATAGCATACATGTTGGCATGTTTAGAGCATGATCTAGGTTTAGCAAACAATCATTCAACCATTAGCAAGCGATTTAGACTAGAAAGACCGAGTTTCTCAGGCGTACGACGATGCCTAAAACCTTCCTCGTGCGTAATAGGAATCCTTACACGTCCCTTGGTTAACAGACACCTAACCTTCGCATTTGCATCTCATGTATTCGATCTTTTGTGGTTTTCCTCGTGTAGACACCCCGATTTTAAATCACTTGGCAGCAGACTCCTTCGGATGATGCTCTAGTTGCGACCATCAAAATCCTGGCCCACATAAGCCCACACAAGCCCATTCAGACCCACACCAGCCCACCCTGACCTAATTAAAATACAAACCTGACAAAACACAATTAAAATCCACTAAAATTCCAATTTATAAAACAAAAACCCAAATTCAATTCAAAGTCAAATTTAAAACACTTAAAATCCAATTAATGAAACCAAAATCCTAATTAAAGTCAAAATCCATTAAAAACCCTAATTAATTGAAATTCAAAACCCTAATCAATCCAAAAACCCTAAATAAACCAATAAACCCGGATTTAAAATCCAAAAACCCTAAATAAAACAATAAACCCCAATTAAAACACAAAAACCCTAAATTAAAACCATAAACTCTAATTAAAATTCAAAACCAATTAATTAAACACTAAGTCCCAAAATTAAAAAATCAAATTTAATCACAAAATCCTAATTAAAAACTTAAAATCAAAATTCCAAAAATCCATGAAAATCCCAAAACAAAAATAAAATAAAAACCTAAACTATTTAAAACCCTAATTTAAAACCAATTAACTAAACCTTAACCACAAATTTAATTAAAATCATAAAACATAAATAAAAAGCCTAAATTAAAGTTCAAAACCCTAATTTAAAAACTTAAAATCAAAAACCCTAAAATCCATGAAAATCCCAAAAATAAAACAAAACAAAAACCTAAAATAATTAAAACCCTAATTTAGAACCAATTAATTAAACCCTAAATCCCAAAATTAAAAAATCAATTTTAATCACAAAACCCTAATTTAAAAACTTAAAATCAAGACCCTAAAAAAATCCTAAAAATTCCAAAACAAAAATCCAAAACCCTAAGCACATTTGCAGCCCAATAACCCATTTAATCCATAAATCATAAAACTATACAAAACCCAAAAATAATTCCGGCGAGCTTCGCTGCCGGCGACCCCGACGTTTCCGACGATGATCCCGACAGTCAATCCCTAATTCTCCGGTGCGCATCCTCCTCCCGCGAGATCACTGGACTTTCCTTCTTCGTCACGCGCTCCATCCAACGGCGCTGGCCTCAGGAGGAGGGGGATCGACTGTCCAGCAGAATCACCGCCGATAGACGAGGGGGATCGCCAGACCTCTCTTCCAATGCGCGTAAATCCTTCGCTCTCGACACCCAAATCATGAGGATAGCCAGCCCCGCTTTCCCAGACCACCGCGACCCATCCTCTGCATCCCGGAGCCCCAGCCAGAGCATCGTCGGAGCTCGTCGCCGTCGACTCGTCTCACCGGGGAGGACACTCAGCGCATCAGGTAACCTCTTTTCCCTTCTTCTTTAATCCATGGCATGCTCCTTAGGTTCCCTGAACCAGCCACGGTGGAGCGGAGCCCCTAAGTGCGGTCGTCCCTGCCTCCGGTGGTGGGTTCGCCACCATCGGCGAGGCCCTTGGCCTCTAGATCAAGGAGAGACTCCCAGGGTCACTCCTTCCTCATCCTCGGGGAGTTCCCCTACTCTCGAGGAGCTTCCCAGGCCTCCCGCGGACCCGGAGCCTTCCTACCTTCGTTGCTGCACCATCGCAGTTGCCGCAACCCCGCTACCGCCCTCGAGAAGCAACTGGGGCTCACCAAACGCCTGCTTCGTACCACTGCATCGAGGAGCTCCGCCGTGCCTCCGTGAGCCTCTCCAAGCGCCCGCGTCGACGTTCCAGGCCCCGGAGCACCCTCCCCGTCGCCGTCACGGTCGCAGCCGGAGCCCGTCAAGGGGGGAGCACCTCTGGCCGTTCCGATCATGCCCGAGCCTCCCCGTGACCTCGCCGTGTAGCCCTGGAGCTCCTCCGACCTCAGCCACGTTGATCCTTTGCTTCCAGAGGCGCCCCGTAGAAGCCCCCTGCCGTCGGAGAAGAACGCCAACAAGGGGGGGTCGACGGCGCGTTCCAGCCGTCAAGACCCCCATCGACGCCGTCGGATCCTCCCTCCATCTCCTCCCCTTGCTTCCCCTCATCTCTGACCTTTGATCAGACACCGGGAGGGGCTCCAAGGAGCCCCCAAGCTGTCACCGTCAGCGATCATTGAATCGTTGACGGTGACTGTTAATGTTTTTTTTTCCTTTTTTAAAACGAAGGCCCTCTGATTTAAATTTTCTCATTTAGATCCTTTTCCTATTACGCTTAAATCCTTTTATTTGTGTTTAAGTCCCTGCCATTTTAAATAATCTTTTGTTTCTTTATTTGTTCTTGTAAATATTGCAATCTTTACCCTATTTCTTTTTTAATTTCATTTTTAGTTTTGCTTATGCATGTTTTATCACATTTAAACCCCTGCATCCATATTTTCTTTATAATTAAGTCCTGAATATTTGCATTTAGCCCTTGAAACATTTTAAAATGAGTTTCCCTATGAAATTGCATTCTGAACCCTAAAAGATTTAAAAATCACATTGGCCATCATAAAAATCAAATTTTCTTTACATTTAGGTCCTAAACATTTGCATTAAGCCCCTGGAACATTAAAAAATCAGTTTTCACTGTGAATTTCGCATCTTGAACCTTAACAAACCTCATAATTACAATGACCAGTACAAAAGCCTAGTTTTATCATATTCAAGTCTTGAAATCTAGCATATAAACCCCTGGATTCACATCAAATCACTTCTAAGCATATACAATTTGCATAAAGGTCCTTAGATTATTTCTAAATACATCATCTAGGGTTTTTAAATCTTTTCTTGCACATTTTGGATTTTTTTCACTCATTGCATTTCACATTTTGCATTTAATAATAAAGTACATTTATAAATCATGTTTTCAATGTGAATTGATCCTTAGTCACACATTTTAACCACATTTGCACTTATGTGTGAATTTTGCACTTTAGACCCTAAACTTTCAGGAAATTATCTAAGTTCAATTTTCACACCTCAGTGCCACATTACATTAGATCCATCATCTGCATGTTAGAATAGAAGCCATGAATATAGTTTTCATCCAGATTCTCACTCTTTTTGTGAAGTTTGCGTTTTAGTCCTCATATTTATCTTTTATTGTATTTACATAACGTTATTGTTTTTTTCCTTCATGTTTTCTTGCAAATAACACCTTCTGAATGTTTTGTACATATTTTGACATAACTTAGATCATGCATCATCCCCATACTTGTATTCATCACATCTAGCCATGAGAATGACCAAATTGCCCCTATGTCTCTGATCCGAGTGCATGCATTTTAGTTTTCACACTTAGCCCTACCTAACCCTTGTCCAAGTCATCCTTTAGCACTTTTTACGCATTTAGGCACTTATTCATCCATTTCATATAGTTTTCATCACATTTACGCATCCGTCCCTCCTTTTAGCGAACCCGCATCTCATGCTTTTCTTTCGGGGATTTCTTTCTCCATTTTGCTTTAGAATTTATCATTCTATATTTGATTTGATCTGCTCCCACATTTTGGACTTTTTTGATTTGATTTGGATTTTATCGCGTAAGGGCGTACACAAACTAACCGAAAGGCCCACATTGGCCCATTTGTGGACTATTTCTTCCTTTTGATTTTCACAATCTTTTTTATGATTCCAAGGACTTCAGTTGATCCCACTTTTTTTCTTTTTGACATCAATATGGTTTTCCTGAGCAATCGGTCCAAAAATATCGTAATTTTATGTGATTTTCCTCACATGTCATCGTTTGTATATTTTATGGGGGTATCTTTGCAATTTTCCCATTCAGATCTCCATGATGTTTTCTACGCTTCTAATAATTTGGGTCTGTTGTATTTTTAATCCCTTTGACACTAGTGTGATTTTCTGAGTCATTCTTTGCAAAAACATCGTCATTTTATGTGAATTACTTTACATATCCGAGTTTGCCCGTTTTACATGGACTTCTCTGCAATTTTCCCATTGTTATTTCCGCATTGTTTTTCATGGTTCTGCTGACCTAGGTTGTTTACATAATGGATTTTCTTGAAACCTGTGTGGTTTTTGGAGTCTTTCTTACTAAAAAACCTCGTCATTTTATGTGCTTTCCTTTGTCGTGTCGTACTTTGCGATTTCGTCATTTTATGTGGACTTCTTTGCAATCTTCGCATACCGTCATGCACATCCATTCAGTCTTGTCATGGCATTCACATTAGCATGTTTAGAGCATGATTTAGACTTAGTAAGCATTCATCAAGCCTTAGCAAGTGATTTAGACTAGAAAGATCGAATTTCTCAAGCGTACGAGGGTGTCTTACACCTTCCTCGTGCATAATAGAAATCCTTACCCGTCCACTGGTTAGCAGACATCCGGCCTTCACATCAGCCTCTTATGCATTCATACTTTTGTGGTTTTCCTCGTCTTTCACTTAAAAGATTAGGTGGCGACTCCTTTTCTTTTACTTTTATCCTATCTTGCGCCTTCGCCATCTTGGCATGGTTGTGATCTCCTCCATCTGGCCGACTCTGCGTCGGACCCCTCGGTTGGCATGGTCACACCTCGTCTTTCCATTAAAAGACTAGGTAGCGACTCCTTTTCTTTTTGTTTTATCCTATCTTGGGCCTTCGTCATCTTGGTATGGGTGTAATCTCCTCCCTCTGGTGCGACTCCGCGTCGGACCCCCGAGTGGAAGGAAGAGAGAAAGAGAGAAGACTGACTAGAAGAGAGGCAGTTTCGTGGAAGGGAGCGATGAGAGAAAAGAGAGGATGGTCTTGAGACATTTATGTCATTCAATATATGACCATAAATTAAAATCCAAATGATTCTTTATTTTTACCCAATAAGATTCTACCATTTCCTTTAAAAACTAACTTATAGTAAATGAAGCAAAAGCGAGCTTCTCCCATAAACTTAAAATTGTAGATGTACGGATATATATATATATATATATTCATTGATTTGGATGGAAAGATGCAACGAGAACAGTTGTTGTTGAACAGAAACACATCAGACAGACAAGGTTTTCGCACGTACCCAGAAAACCATCTAACTCGGCAATCCGTGGATGGTGAGGTAAGTTCCCAGAAACCAAACAATGCACATCTACTGGCACCTCATCAATTCATAGATTCCCAAGAAATAATGTAAGGTAACGTGTCTCTCATCCAAAAGACCCAGTCTACCATCCATGCTTGGAGTACATGGATTGATGCTGTTGTCCTGAAGCAAAAGAAATTAAGTTCGCAGTGTCTGCAGGTTGAAGCGCGTACAGTCTGAAAAGGTCCAACACACACAGGTGGTGTTGGGTAGGTGTAGATGATTATGAATGTCGGCGTGCAGGATGATGATGCCTACTGCAGTACTGCTTACAGTGATCGGTAGAAACCGTGTAGTTCTTTTTATGATCTTCATGCAGCCGAGGTGTAGGACGCAGACATGAAATATGGAACCAGCAGTTATTATTAATTGTATAAGGTCTTAGCAGCAGCAACCAGCAACATGCACGCATGGCCTGCGAACTTCGAGAGAATTGATAAAGAAAAAGGCCTGGAATCTATTCTAGTCGGTGACAAGCGTGATTCCAAGACATATCACTTTCACTTGGATTTCGTCTGTCCTCATCTTTTTTATGTCTGAAAGAAAGAAAAGGAGTTGTCGCAGGGGGACTCGAGCCTCCAACATAATTAATAGGATCGTCGATGAGTTGCGTCTCATATTTCAGTACCTGCAAACTATTAAGGATCATCCAAAGAATTTTGTCATGTGAGGAGGAAGTACAGAGATCTCCTTTCAGATAATATTGGGTTGTGAAAAAAAAAAAAAAACACCACACCAATTTAGTCTTGGGGTCAGGTAAATTTGTCAGAAACGTTTTTATAGAACGGCGTTGTTTCTCCATTAAAAAAAAACAAGCTAAAAGTCAGGTCAAATCGTGAATCTGCATGATGAACAAGCCAGACAAGAGTTCGATCAGACGACCATGTGGTTTTGTCAACTTTAACTTGATAAGCACTTACTCAACTCGAGCCTCTTTAATTAGGCTTGTTAATTATCAAACAAAGTGGAGCTCAGCTCAGTCGAGAAGAAGAGAAGTCTCCATCAGATTAATAATCAATCACGTCCAATACGTTTGGTCCGTCCAATCATTTATATGTTTGCCGTCCTATCGAGTTAATTACAAGATCATGCTTGAACCTTTTTTTTCGTTCGATTATTAATGAATGAATGAACGATACGATTTGCTTGATGGGCCGAAGTAGAATGAATACTGTCTCTTCCAGAAAAAGAAATTAAAAATGGGCCGAAGTAGAAAAATGGGCTGACCCATTTGGGTGGTTTTCTTTATGTTGATTCCTTCTCATGATTATTCTCATGTAATTATCGGATTTCGGTAGGTTAGCCTTAACTGTTTATTGATGCAGTTATTAACGTCCCCTTAAAGTTATCTTTGACGTGCTGTTCTCGTAGCACGTATAAGAAGGTATTCCAGTCCACTTTTCTTATACTTCCACGGTCTTTATGGTTTTCGTTACTCTACTTATTTAACTGGAGCCTTTAAGTAGCCTGAATGGATGGCATAGAATTGCTCCCGGTAATGTTGACGAATCCTATCTACATGATTCTAATTCAATACGACATTTTCCAACCTAATTCATTGAAGCTTTGATATGATTATTGAGTTTAACTAAATACTTGAGATAGTGTAAATACAATTTTTTTTTATTTTTTTTTTTAAAACTTTTTGCTATATAAGTAAGATGATCGGATTAGACATATACATGACCAAGCAATCGCTAACTATGTAATTTTGATTTAGTATGGCCTTTTCCAATTCAATTCCTATCAATTTTATGTGATTCTTAAATTCGTCAAAATGTGTGATCTACCATAAATATACACTCTTTAGGAAATGTTTTTGAAATGATCTTACCATGTAAAATGATCGTACTTCACGTCTACATGGCTAGATGATCCCTACCTACAAGTTTTTGTTTCAATTCGGGTTTTTTTGTCCAAATTATAGAAGTTTTTATGATTCTTCAATCTTATTAATGTCTGAATTAGTTTCAATATATAATTTTTTGAGTTATTTTTAAAACATTCATGCCATTAAAAGAAAATGCAGAGATACGGGAAAGGGAGGCGGGAAAGGGATCACAGCCATGCCAATGGATGGCGAAGGCGCAAGGATAGGATAAAAAGAAAAGGAGTCGCCACCTAGTCTTTTAGGGAAAGACGAGGAAAACCACAAATGGATGAATGCATGTGATGCAGATGGGAAGGCTGGATGTCTGCTAACCAGAGGATGGGTAAGGATTCCTATTACGCACGAGGAAGGTATTAGGCACCCT
>JAMKQA010040469.1:0-16072 GCA_024699735.1 Posidonia australis
TCCTTCCTAACTTGATTAAAAAAGCGTTTAGCAAGTGCAATTGAACTAAGAGAGATGCCAATATTATCACAGAAGGATTGAAAATGTTTGTAAGAATCCCAGAGCAAGGGATCCTCTTCTAAAGTCTCAACATTGGCATTGTTAGTTAAGCCCTCAATGGATTTTGAGTTAGAAAACCCATTGAGAATAATCCTCTCATTAGAACTATGATTGTCATCCAAAGAGATGGCTATTTTATCCTGGTCCTTCCTAACTTGATTAAAAAAGCGTTTAGCAAGTGCAATTGAACTAAGAGAGATGCCAATATTATCACAGAAGGATTGAAAATGTTTGTAAGAATCCCAGAGCAAGGGATCCTCTTCTAAAGTCTCAACATTGGCATTGTTAGTTAAGCCCTCAATGGATTTTGAGTTAGAAAACCCATTGAGAATAATCCTCTCATTAGAACTATGATTGTCATCCAAAGAGATGGCTATTTTATCCTGGTCCTTCCTAACTTGATTAAAAAAGCGTTTAGCAAGTGCAATTGAACTAAGAGAGATGCCAATATTATCACAGAAGGATTGAAAATGTTTGTAAGAATCCCAGAGCAAGGGATCCTCTTCTAAAGTCTCAACATTGGCATTGTTAGTTAAGCCCTCAATGGATTTTGAGTTAGAAAACCCAAAATTGCTTGAATATCTAAAATTCTTGTGTTCAGAACCGATAGGAGAATGTAACTGGATAGTACCTGGGGCATGCACAGGAGTGCCTGGATGGGAGGAGGATAGCTCAGAAGGGGAATTGTCCAGGTCATCCTTCTCCAGACAATCGTAGATTGCCATGACTTTCTTGAATTTTACCATTGAGATTTTCCTGACTTTTTTCTCAGCATCCACAAATTTGGAGGTGTCCAATGGTGTATGAAACTTGATCCCCTGGGAGTTGGTAGTTTCAGAGGATATGGAGGGAGATGCGTTGTAAAAGCCTCTAGAAGTGATGAGGGAGTAGGTAGGAGGCCAGCAGTGTTTGCGAATGGAGCGTAATGTTGTGGTAAGGAAGAAGATTTGGTCTAGACATTCTTGCCAGTCCTAGGTACTTTCCCACTCTTGGCTTTTCTCCAACCCTTGTTGTTTTTAAATGGCTTCCTAGTGGGATTGAGACCTCTGGGAGCTGAAGCCTGGGCAGGTTGTTTGGGCCATGCTGGAGTAGGGAGCTGATTGGACGGAGGAGAGCAAATGTCCCAACTACGCCTATACTAAATAGGGTAAACAATTCTACCAAAAGCAAAGAATCTGGAATCAAACATGTCTTTGCCTTGGTGAATCTTAATTCTAAGTCTAGCAAAACCTTGCTGTTTGACTCGGTTAATGGAGAGGTGGACTTCTAACAGGTCAGCAAACTCAGAGACCATGAGATGGAATACTTCCACATTCCATAGATGATAGGGGATTCCTTCTAATCTGATCTAAACCCCTTCCTCTCTCAGAGTGAGAACCGTGTTGGAGTGGGGGGTCCATTGTATAAAGGAAGCGGACAGAGATTGAAGAGAAGAGCCATACAGACTAAGAATCTCGTTTTTGGTCTTTGAAGATTGGAACTTTAAAAGGAACTTACTTGGGGAGGAGTCCTTGACTTCCACCCCAGAGGAAGGAGGCCAGTTGCTGGCTATGTGGTGTTCAAGGAGTTCTTTGGTAAGGTGTGTAGAGTGTACGGTTACAAGGGCACAGCAGGAAAGAGATAGTAGAAGGTCACATGTTGCTTCAGAGGGAGGAATGATAGTGGGGTTATGAGGGGAAAGACCCGTCATGGCAGGATCCAAGGAAGGAGAAGTTTCCTGAGCTTGAAAAAATTTACAAATCGCCACCGAGTGTGAAGGAGATAGGCATTTGAAACAAAAACCATAATATTTGCAAGTTTTATGAGAGTGACCATGAAGCCCACATCTAAAGCAACGGCCAAAGGCGCGACAAAAACTTACCAATGGCGAGCTGGTCTTCCTCCTATTCACCACTGTCCACCCTACCGTATCAGAGTCGCCCGACCAGGCAGAGTGTGCAACGTCGTTCCAGAGGCAATAGTGGGTGGGAAAGGAGAAGCTAAAGTGGCAAAGCGCGATCCAAGAAGAAAAGATGGAGGAGGTGAATCGATTTTGTCAGAACATATCTCGCTAGCAGAGGTGGATGTCAGAGGCAACCTCAAGTCATTAATACATTGGCAGGAATAAGGAGGAAAAAATAGTGTTTCTATGCATGTTACTTCCTGACCGTAAATGTTGGACGGGATAGGACGACGATACGAATCATCGATGTCAGAAAAATCCCCGCCAACATTAATATGTTGGTACTGTCCCGTCGAAACGCTAGTTTCTGGATTAGGGCTAAGTCGTGCCAAATCAGAACCTTGATTATAATTAGGGTCAAAGTTTATGTAATCCTTTTTAAGAAACGGCTGGGAAGTAATATCGAATTAGTTCTGATCCTACTCATGATTAGGTGGAATATTTATGTAATCCCGCTTATAAAACGGTAATTGAAAAAGAGAAAAATCCCACACCGAGCTCGAGACTGGCTCTGAGGAGATAGTGGAGGTGTCAGAATCTTGAGAAGACCGTTGACCTATCGTCTCCCTTGAGGAGGCGAAGGGTTTGGTTTTCCGGCGGTCTCCCACCAGAGGAAAAACTCCTACCGGCATAGCGAAGGTAATCATAAGGTTAGAAGGAGATGAGAAAATCTCTAATAGATTACAAGGTGCTGCCGGTGAAAAACCTCCAAGCGATACAGCGGATGGCGAGGGGCGATCCACTAATACCCTACTAAGATCAAGTTCACTAAACTGTAGAGTCGAATCCAGAACCTTTGTCAGAGGAACGACGACAATACATCCGGAGCTTGGAGCATCATAAAAGGAAGCAGAGAAAGGGAGATTTCTCCGGCAAACAAAGAGAAAAGCCAGATCTAAATGCAGATGACAACAAACCAGAGAATTTAACCAACTAAAAGATAATTCTTTGATATGTATAAAACAATCCACTGTCATAGCAATGTTATTCGCAGAGGGGAAGTGATACAAAGAACTATCGTAAGACAATGCCATCATAGAACTAAGTTTAAAGAAAAAGATCGAGAATCACCCCAGAAAGGGCGATGCCCTACGAGGGAGCCGAGGGCTGGAGCTTGACATCCGCAAATGGGGGCGATCTGCCATGGAGGCATCCCTTACCCCCGAAGGGGAAGAGGGTTTCTTCCCAAATCCACTTACCCGTGTGGAAGGAAGGACTGTAGGGGGGACTGGATCTGGCCGATCGACGGTGCTTTCTACCAATCGGAACGATAGGAGGTTCATCGTCCTCCAAGAGCCGTGCCTTGAAGACACTCCAGTCGAAGGCAGTGGCATGACGGAGGAGAGCGCGAGTGCAACAGCGATGAGGGCGATGAGGGTTTTTCATTTATTTTTTTTTGAGAAGAATGCAAATGTTACCTTTCTACGAAGGCAGTACGAAGCAGTAGAAGCAATGCGCACACTAGCTGAAGGAGTCATTTTAGTTTTGTTGAAGACCTGGACCACTAACAAGCACGTTATGTTTATTAGTTAAAAAATGATAACTTAACACTTCAACCTACAGAAACCTAACTCAACCATCATGTAATTAAACGGGTTTGAATGTTAATTCAATTAGGCAAAAAGATAAAGAAGACGTCACTCCAGAAATATCTTCGACATTCGATCTCCTCATGTAAAAGGATGCCTACGTTAATTCGATTAGACTAAAAAAGATGTCAAGTTGCATTTTAAAATCCAGACATATCTTCAAAATTTATCTCACCGTTCCTCTCAAGATTTGAGGAAGAGTAGAAGAGAAGGAACTTTTATTGGCCTTTACCTCACCCATTTTTTCCCATTTTCTATTTTTTTTTATAAATAATCATGTTCCATCTTATAATGTTGTTTAAAAAAAAAACACCTAATCCCTTAGAAGCCTCTAGCTTGGAATGAGCACCAGAGAACATTGAAATTGTGCACTTGTCACTATATTATGCAACATGATGATGCACACAACCATTGATTAGGCTCCATCGGCATGTTAACGAAATCTAAACTTCCAAACTCACAGACAATTTGATACTAAACTTGTACGACTTTTATTCGAAAATTTTAATCTACCTACCTTAGAAGTTACGTAATCGCTTGATATTAGATTCTTAGAATCAGGTACTTTAAAAAATGTAGATCAAACTCATCGATCAGATTTCTAATTTAACATGTGACTTTTGAGAAATGATTGTTAATTCTCTTTTCGTAGTCCAAATTTTAGTCTTATTCGAAAAGTTCCATTTACATATGGTTGAAATTTCAAATCCTTTGATTTTTTGTATGAAAACATTATTAGACGATGTAGATTGAATCCAATGGACGAATTTTGAAAACGACAATGAGGCTCATTTTATGTAAAAGGAGTCCATGGATTTATCCTAATTTTTTTGTGTTTATATATGCACCCCAAAAAAAAAAAAAACGTTCACACGTATCTCGCAATCAGGTCATGATAACCCATGTCTGCTATGCTTTATGATATGGTTAAATGCTCAAGCATGTGAAAGAATATCTAATTACTTGTGTTACCTACAGCATGGACCATATCATAGTGTCAGCCCAGCCCAGCCTGGACCAATATTAAGGGTTAATAGAAACACTAGCAAATGGGCCCAAGTCTGATTGTCCTGATCATACCCATTGGGTCCACACGATCCTTTCAACAATGGTGTTGCGTGTCTATTGCCAAAAAAAATCACTATGCCACAATTCCATCCCAAAGAAGTTCACATATTACATGCATATAATGGAGGCTACCTCATCCTCCCTTGTATATCAAATTAAAAAAACCATCCTCCCTTATATAATAATTGAAAAGTCCATCGAAAATCATTCCTCTCTTTTACTTTCTTTTTTTTCTTTTTCTTCTTCCACCTCCCTTTCCCCTTGTCCCACGGCGCTTTCTCCCTTAGTGGGTCAACAATGACCATGCCAGCGTCACTCGTCACCATACCTTGTCATCTGGTCGTCATATTGTGTCAATCATTGTCGCTCTTCACCACTCCCCATTCACTAGAGGAAGATATATCGTCTTCACTCACCACTCTTTACCACTCGTCGTTCACTGTACGAAAATCATCGCTACTCTCATTTTAAACGTTTCTGCTCCTCACTTTCATTTTAGATATTCCTATTCTCCTTTCAAATGTTCGTGCTCTTCACTTTCATTTTAGACATCCTTACTTTTTACCATCACCAGATAGTTTTGCCATCCGTCGTCCCTCTTGCTTGCCATCTTCTCTCCACTGTGTGCATCCCTCGCCATAGCCTCTCCTTCTCCCCTCCTAGATCAAACATCCACCAAATCATCTCCTTTTTTACTTTGTTTCCACTTGAGATTTTAACTACCCATTTGGGTTTTTCCACTCTCTTTGCAAGGAGGAGTTGGGTTTGTGTTGAATGGGATGAAAAGAAAGGAGGAGGCTTGTGCTGGAGATGGTAGATCAAGTGCTTCGCGAAATTTGTCATCATAATTCTATGGAACTCATAGATATTGTGAGATCGATCAATTGATTATAGACATAAGATGTCAACCAAATGTAGTAGTAATCCTTGTGATAAAAATATCGAATAAGTTGAGATGCTAATGAAGTATCTAATATGTTACTGAAGTATTTTCTTCTATGCCCCAACCTCACTTCCTGGCATCTTTTTTCAGGTTTGCAAGGAATTCTTTCATAGCATCTATGATGGATTTTATGATCCCCATGCATGACTCCATTGACAGTATACGAAATCTGTAGTGCTAAGTATCTAAGTTTTTTCTGACTTAATCCAACTACTAATAGTTGTGTTTCCAAGTTCTTCCACTCAACTTTTCCACAACTGTTTTTTTTGTAAACGGTAATTAATTTTATTATTATAAGAAAGTTTCAACCAGAGTATTGTAAAGTATTGTCTCAACAAAATATTACAAAAATGGTATCCCGTCACACAACATGTGACAACCAACAAAAATATAACAAGGATCTGAGTTTTAAAGTTAGTAAAGCACACTGAAAAGAACACAGCCAGTGAGATGCCAAATCAATTAACCAGAAGTTAATCATGGCTCCGAATAGCTGGAGTGTCGAAATCTATCTCACTATGAGGAGCCAAAGTCTGCTCCACCTCTCTGTTCTGTTAGAATGCAGATATTGTCCTTAAATTCTCACTCTTTTCAAAACCTGTAGCCAAAGAGTCTATCCAACAATGAAACAATGCAAAAATATCATTGATAATCATAAATGGAGTCCTGTGTAAACCTCGAAATATTCTATTATTTCTCTCCTGCCAAACAGTCCATAAAACAAGGTATGTCATATTTCTCGCTTTTTCAACACAGCCTATTCTCTTTCACACGGTAAGGCAGGACATGGAGGATAATAAATATGATTTGACTCGCCACTATTCACGAGGGATACAAAATGACACCCATCAGAATAAATCGTGGGAAAATTATGCCCCCACCTAAGAAAAACCCCATTATCAACGTTATAGTCATTGGAACACGAATAACTAGAGCCATAATTTAATTCTCTAGTGGGGTAGATAAATAATGTGTAATAGATGGAGGATAATAGGCAATGTAATTCCACACTGTATCAAGAGTGTTTTCTACAAAGGCTGTATGCATGTCAGTGCATAGGAATTCCCGCCTCAGCCGGTTGCCGAAACAGGAGTTCCGACAAGAGCCTACCGCCCTATCGAAGGTATAGGCCGGAGGAACCGGAAGGGGTAAGAAACACCCTTCAGATACAAAGGCAAAAATCTCCCTCATACCCAGACCACGGACATCATCACAAGCATAACTTAGAGATTTCCCGGGCAAATCACAAATATTATCAGTTCTAACATCATCGTCACAAGCAAAACTGGAACCAGCCGTAGCTTCTCTTGTATTTCTCCCAGGGTCTGAAGTAAGTGAAGCCTATAATTTTTTGGATTTCTAATAGAGCAATCCGACACTATTTCATCAAACATATAATAGGATCGAAGATTGATAAATCGACCAGAAATGAGAACCTTATATCAAAAGATAGAGTCCACAGAGATATTAGGGTAAAATCTGTTAAGAGGCAGTAGTTTAGGGGAAGATACCGCAGAGATGCACATGTAAACAAATCTTCCCAAATCACTCCAGAAAATCACAGATCCAATTGACAAAGTGTCGAGAGAGTCAAAGAGGACAGGCACAGAACTAACAGGCTCAAAGGAAGAGATTACCTCGCCGGAGCCATTTACCTGGCCCTCGCAGTGCCTTCCGAAGCGATCTTGCTGTCCGAAACCCGCCTCAGCGAGATGACTGCTGCCCATCTCCGCCGACGTGTGGCGATCCAACCCCCTGCAGACTTCCGTGTCGGCCGACAGCCGAAGACCGGTGGCTGGAACAAGACGTTCCTCTATCCGGAAGCTGGAACAAGATGTTCCCCTGCCCCCACCCCATCCGGAAACGAAGAGCGGCTAGGAGCTGTGGAAGTGGACGCCGCGCACATTCCTCTCATCGCTCTATGTTGCTGCTGCTTTCTTGTTGATGCTATATTTTCTAGTGAGAAGTTGCATCTACTTTTCCACAAGTGTTGAATTATAAAACAAGTACGTAAGGGGAAATATAATGTGATTATTGTCGTTTCTTCAGACCCAGTAAGTACATTGCATCTTGATACTCTTGTATTGGAATAAATAGCTACTTCAGTAAAGTGCTATTGCCTTTTGCACCAGGGAAAAAATAAATACCCTCTTTCATTGCAAATAACATAAAATATTTTGTAAGCTTCCCAAGAATAATAAGAATATGAGATGATTTGCTAAATGTTACCTTCCTTGAGTAGAATGTAGAAAACATGGTCTGATATGCAAAATTCTAGCTAAGGTCGTAAACAAAAGACCAAATCATGCTTATACTCGCTCATTTGCATTTGACTCCCTTATATATGCTGTGTCCTGTTGTGGAGCTTGTTAAGAAGCCATTTTTTGAGACCATTGAAAGGACATTAAGGCCTGGTGTTCTTTGCAATCAGGTAGAGAGCATGTGGCTCCATCTACATCTTATCTAAGATCTTCTATCAATTTGCTGTTATGTATTCAAAGCTTTGTCTAGTATGCATGGACAAATGTTCCCACCTACCAAAGGTATGTGTTGTTTGTAGCCACATTGGACTGTCCATATACTTTCCAATAAAAACATCTTTGACAGCAACAGATTGTTTGGTTCTTGTTTAATATGGCTTTGATACGGGTGTTAAAAGACGACCAGATAACTATTTCAAAGTAAGGAAAAATCAAACAATGCAAACCGTACTACATGACTGAAAGCCTAATTGTCAGAATTGTTTGTGATTTCTCAATACAAAATTTCTTTTACCTTTTTTTTTTTGGTAACGGTCTAAATTTTATAATCAATTCTTGACTATGGAATCACGACCAAAAAATCAAAAATTATTCAAAATAGTACATAAACCAATGAACAAAAAGATCTACCAAACCAAAATAAAACAACTCCTAGAAATTGGAGTCAGAAATCATCCAAAACACTAACAAAAGATACACTTCAAATGAAATGAACATATTCTGATTAACAAGAGTTTAATCAGCCATTAGTGTCATCATTGGAGTTATAAGTTGAGGAGGGTGGCTCAACTGCAACAGGAGGAAGAGAACGCATCGAGTTGCTAAAAGAAGTAGCTGCATTTTGTGCCTGATCATTATTCAATGAAATTTGCATATTTGAAATCGATTGAAGCAATACCTCTCTTTTAAAACCTGAATTCAAATTTTCTATTCAAGAATACATAAAGGAAATAATGTCAAATGTAATAAACTTACAAGATATAGTCTTATTTCGAAAGATTCTATTGTTTCTTTCCTTCTAAATACTCCAAACCACAGTAGGAATTAAAATATTCTAATCAATCTTAAATAAATCAAAAGAACTTATAGGTCAATAATTAAATAAATCCTCAATATAAAAAAAATCAGATACAGAGAAAAGTTGATAAAAAAATTTCAAATTGATGTCGCAAAAGAGCAATAAATAAAAAGATAAGAAGCAGTTTCACAGTAGTTTTTACGAACTAATAGTGTCTATAGTAAAATTTCTTTTACTGTTGTTGAATGTATTTCAAACCATACACTATTAACGTATGTAGTTCTTGTATGCAAATGCTTCTATCAATATTGTGTAGTGGGCTTAGCACAGGAAACATTACACTTCATGAAGTTGACTGGCATTCCTGGATATCTCCTGAAATTAGATTTTGAGAAAATTTTTGATAATGTTAACTGGGATTTTTTATTAGATTCTCTTTCTGGCTTAAGCGGTAGATCTACATGGATTAATTAGATAAAAATGTGCAATACACATGCCAGATTCTCCAACTTACTTAACGGTTCCCCTAAAGGTTTTTTCCCTACCACAAATGGTTTAAGGCAAGGTGACTCGTTGTCATCTCTCCTTTTCATTACTGTCACACACATACTGAATAGAATGCTTTCTCTTGCTGTGGAATCCAAGTTGATATCTGGCATCCAATTTCCTAATGGAGGCCCTAATATAGTGAATATTCAGTATGCAGATGACACTATCTTATTTTTGTCTGCATGTAAGGACAACATAATCAATATTAAGAGGATTTTGTGTTGCTTTCAGTATTGCTCTGGTTTGAAAATTAACTTCCATAAGTCCTCCTTTACTGGCATAGGTGTATCAAGTCAACTCATCTCTAAAACATCTCAAATCTTGGGTTGCAACACTTCTCTTTTGCCTATAAAATATCTGGGACTTCCCCTACACTTTAGGAGGGCAATCTACACTGATTGGTCTCCAGTCATTGAAAAAATCTCTAAAAAACTCTCTTTTTGAAAGGCAAAATAATTGTCTCAGGAAGATTAACTCTGGTTAATTCTGTTCTCTCAGCCATACCCACTTACTATGTATCTGTGCTACACATCCCTGTAAAGGTTGTTAAAGCCATTGATAAATGTAGATCCAGATTTCTTTGGAAATCCTACTCTTCCTCTTCCTCTTCCTCTATTGGTCATTTGGTTAAATGGGATACACTTTGTAGACCAAAGCATCAACATGGTTGGAGAATTATAAATATTAAAAACTTTAACCTGGCTCTCAAATCTAAGTTGCTTTGGCAGTTACTTTCCAACACTTGCTCTCTCAAGTGGAAAGAAATCCTTAAAGCAAGATACTTTGCTAGGAACTGGCCTGAGACTCTTCTCAATACATCATCAGGTAGGTCCTCACCCTTATGGCAGGAATTAAAAGTATGCTACAATTTAATCAATTGCTGCATCAGCCTTCAAGTTCAGAATGGTAGCAGCATTATATTCTGGGAAAGTAAATGGTGGAATGGGGCAAGACTTAAATACTTCCTTCCTGACCTTTTCCTATTGGCTAAAAGTAAAAATGTCTCACTTGCCAAGATAATTAAGACCTTTAGAGTTGATTTTGGCAAATTATTTGCTGACCCTCACTCTCTAGCCCATATTAGAAACATTCAGGAACAGACTGATCTTCTTTCAGATATCTTGTCTAACATTAACCTACTTTTTGAGGATGATATCTTACAATGGAACTTCTCAAATCATATTTTCTTAGTGTTACAATATTATCACTAATGGTGGACTTAGATTTCGACACCACGACCCTATTTGGTGCAGTTGAGCTCCTTTGAAAGTAAAAATCTTCTCTTGGTTGGTACTCTATGAAAAAATCTTGACTAAGGTAAATCTATGTAAAAGGGGCTGGGTTGGTCCTGAATACTGTATTTTTTGCAATACACATAAAGAAACAATTACTCATTTATTCATGCATTGTCCTTATTCTATTACCATTTGGAGTGCATTTACTCAGGGATCTCTTTATCTTGCTGTGTTTTCCATTGATGATCTGCATTTACATATTCTCTTCCTCTCAAACTTGCTATGCCTACTAAAGGATGCTATACTATGTTTCAAATCATTCTGTGGGCTATTTGGAAGGAAAGAAATAACCGCATTTTTAGAAGAGTTTGTAAAGGTTCTAATATGTGTATAAATGAAATTATTTCTCTTAGTCATGGCTGGATAGATGCTATGACTTCAGGTTTTGATAAGGATGATGCCCTCTGCTCTATCACTTCCTTCCAACAAACTACCACTGGCTTACCTACCTGCAGGGATGTAGATTCATTTCAACCCTGCTCTACTCCAGTGGATGATCATCCGATCAATGATTAACTCCCTGTTAGTCGCTTCTTTTTGGGAAATTTTTTTAGGACATTACTACTTTATCTGATGGCCTATGTTGGCCGATATAATTTTTTGATTTGACAATTCAACTTTAGAGGACTGTATTAAACAATCAATATTGTATTATTTTGTTTCCCCTAGATTTGTTTGCCCGAGGGACTTATCTATCATAGCTTACTGTTAACAAAAAAAAAATTGTGTAGTGAGGTGATTGGATTTTTGTTTTGCTCGAAGGATGGTTGGCTTGTTGATTTTATGAATCCAATAAACCCAATTGAAAAGCAGGAGGCAAAAGCTAAGCATGGGAGGGAACTAGGTTCTACAATTCTGAAGTACCAATCAACTCTTTAATCAATAATGTTTAGCACTTTAAGTGTTGCTTGTAAATTGTCTATACAAATTTGAATCATAGCGTGTTAGAGATATTGTATACTCTCTTCATTATCCATAGAAACACCTCATCACTCGTAGCAAATGTCCCATAAAAAGTTTGTTTGGATGCTTCTCTAATTGTATGTGTACAAGATACCATTTTCCTCCCAATTTTATCTAACATGTGTGTTTTTATTTTTCATAGATTTACATGGCTTCATTAATGAAAATTGTTTGATGTAGTGAGTAATAAGCTTTAATTGTTTGTAATTTAAGAATTCTCCTTTAGGCAGTTCATATTAGTGTCACATGATCTTTTTTTAATCTAAGATTTCTAAGTTTAATTTTTTTTTTTTTTTTTGAGGAAAGGATGGGATGATTCTTTGTGAAGAAAAATAAGCATCATCTAGGATACTATATATAATGCTGAATCAAAAATTCAACAAAAAAAAGAAGAAAAAGCCCAACAATGATTCATATATTGATAATTCAAAAACAAATCATTCACACTAAGATAATTTAATTTCAGTACACATTAGAAAATTGCATGTTAAATGGAAAATATGAAATGGCAGTACTCTTTAACAAACTTGGTGATGTTATTATCCTAATTTGTGTGTTGTAATTGTAGTTTTACAACTAGAAATTGCATGTTGAAAAGAAAATACGATATTGCAGTAGTCCTTAACAAATTCAGTGATGTATTGTGCTTATCTTTGTGACCAACAAAAAATTTCTCATGACCAAGTAATTTTTATTGTTGCAAATACTAATATTGAAGGTTCCTTAAGTGTGACTTTTGGATGAGAATTAACTCAAAGATCTTACTATATCATGTCTTCTTTCTCTAATAATTGGTAATTTCATAAACCTAGTTATTGTTTTCAATGGATGATTGTCTTTGAGCTAGTAGTTGATTATGTAAAATCTATCGACTTGAAGCATAAATATGTTCTCCAATCCACATATAGTGCTCTTTTACGTCACTCCATGTGAATGATTAGCATCTAGTTTGCAAGAATATGTTCTCATTGTAGACAAAAAGTGCACTTCTTACTTCACCAATAGGTAATTCCATTTCCCAGCATTAATGTTACTCCTTTTTTCAAATTTTTTGATGTTTAGAAGATTAGGTATTATTTATCATGTTTTTTGGTTTACTTATTTTTGCACGAGGGTTTGTCGTGAATTCAATTTTTATGTATTGTTAATACTTAATGATAGGGATAAAATGAGATTTTATTGCCAAATTTCCTTGCAACTTGAAAAGCTCAAGAATTAAACCCGCAATGTTAATATGTAATTAGTTGTAGATATTCCGTTTTCACACTTCCAAGAGTTAATTAAAGATAAGAATTTTGAATTGTTTTTTATTACAAGATTAACATGTCTAAAAGACAGTAAGAACAAGAAAAGCTAAAATAAGTAACAAAGACCACAAAAGACATAAAAGAAACAGAAAAAAAAAACATGATATCCAACTACTTACTCCTAAGCAAAACATCAAGCCAAGCCGTAATGACCTAACACTAGGTAAGACTACAAAATAAGTTATTTGGAATAGCGAGACTTAAAGCTAGATGACCATTGCTTGTGCAAAATGTCACCCTTCAAATTGATTATTGCTTGCTTCTCACATTCAATGCTTTTACTAAACGCAAATCCACATGGGATGCATGTGAATTTATTAATATATGCTATTGCTATTTTTATAATTTTACTTTTTGGTTAAAGATTTAGGTCTTTGTTTTTGAAACATCAAATTAGTGAATATCTATTATCTAATTTTGTAATAAATTGAAATTAAATTCTTATCGTATGTTACTTTTTTTTTTAATATATCAATAACTATGAATATAATCAACATTAAAATAGAATCTCTCCTATCCTTAAAATAATATTTATAAATAGTACATGTTTGATCATTTTGATAGTATAATATGATTCACCAATGACTAGGCTAAAGTTTATGTCTCATATTATACTCATAATTTAGAGATAAAATGAGCTCACCTTTTCTAATATTGACATAAGTTATATTTGTTTCTTTCCCAAAGGATATTCATTGGGTGGGAATTTTTATTTTCAAAGTATAAGTTGTCCACCTTTTGATAAGAGATGATAGAAACTAAGAGGTTAGATTAGATCTAATTGAGATCTTCTTCAGTATATATCTAATTTGTATTTAGCAATCCAAATATTTTCTTCATCTAATTAAAATAGTATACATATCATATTTCTCTTCTTTACACTAATTTGTATATTACATATGAAGGCTAAAACAATCAAATCTTCAATTTCTATATGAATTTGAGGGAAGTATTTAGACTTTGAAATGAAGATGTGCAAAAAAAAGAAGAGAAACCATCTTTAAAAGGAATATTTGGTACTCTCTTGCTCTTTCTATCTCATGACACTTTTATCTTTTTTGTAGGTGTTTTATGACATGTAAACATGGAGATTTATTTAACTATATGCCTACATGTATACATTGATGGTTAATTTATCAATGGATGATATTTGGAACTTTATCCTTGAAACTTTACAAGTTGGCAACAGATTCTACCCAACTAATTAAAAAAATGGAAACTAAACTGCTATCTACCTAGAATCTGTGTGCGGCTAGTGACTCTCGTCTACATACACCGAGCTAGACCGCACTCGAATTGAGTACCTACAAATAAGTCATTACAAAAAAAAAACGCGTGAGTGACTTCTAAGTCACCCAGTATGCGCTCACTTGAAAACACAATAGAAAACATCTACAAAGCTATACTTTAGATTCTCAAAACCAAAACAAAATTCTTTTAAATTCTTTCTGAAAATTCTGAACAAAAAATGTCCTTTAAGAAATCTCTTTCATAAATCTTTCAGAAAATCTCCATGCGTTTCTCAAATATTTTATCTTTCTATTTTAAAATCTTATACTCTAATGTTTTTCTGGAAACAACTCTGGTGTAATGCCTCAAACCTAGGAATGCTACCTAAATAGCATCAATCCCCTAGTTATAATAATTAACAACAATTAAAGTAAATAGGAAAAACCTACCTAGAAACGATGTGCAGCTAGTGGCTCAAAACTCAAGTATCGATAATTAGACTGCATCTCAACTACGCACCTGAAAACACACAAGCAAATAAACACACATGAGAGACATCTAAGTCATCCAGTACGCACCCAACCACAGTAAACCACAAGAAAACTCGAATCTCTATTGGTTATAAAATTCATTTCACAAACTCGAAAAATTATCTATCAAAACCATGCCATTTCAAACATTTTCTTGTTCTCAAATCTCATGCATTTTTCCAATCATTTATGTATTCGTGAAACCATATTTTCCATCCAGATCCAGCCTAAAATACAAAGTCTTACAGAGCTCAAAATTCGACAACCATTGGTTGACAACTGTTTCAAAATCATTATCTTTAAATCATTTAATCCGGTTAGAATATGACTAAAACCTCAAGCCAAAAACCCAGAATCTGATTCTAACTCAAAACCACATTCACATTTCACATTCATTTTCAATAGTGTTACCTTGATCAGAAGTAATCGAACGCACAAGTAGCCAGCGAGGACATCACTTCGCCTACCGTACTGCACTATCGCGGTAAAACTCCTTGTGCGAGATAACACCGCCTTGACCAACGGTCTCAACCTTTCATTTTCCAAAAACATGGGGATGCGTCTTTTCCTGACGTCCTATCGGTGACCCAAACACCTAGGTTCATATACCAGGCTCAGCCTACATCGATGGTGACTTGGACACATAGGTCTCAAATCCCTAAGCCCAACCTACACCGTCACAAGTGAAGTACTCTGGCCTCTCACGACTGCCCCAAACTCGGCAACTACAGTCGTGTCTGACAATTGGTTCTATACCATGTTGCCGACACCTCAAACTCGTGGATCTAAAACTATATCAGAAATCATTTTCAAAACATGCGGCTGTTAGAAATATCATTGGTTATTTTGATGAATACACACAAATGTAATTAATTGTTGTAAACTTATACTTAGAAAAAGGATTAAAGATGTTAAGGACAAAAATCATATATTCTTTAAGATTCTCTGTTATATCAAAAACGGCATACCGAAGAAATTTCGGCATACCGTTCAAACAAAAACGGCATACCGTAAGAGAAACGGCATACCGAATCAGGGAAAAACGGAACGTGCGTCAGAAGAAACGGTACACTCATCGACCTTCCGATTCCATGAAGAGGAAAAGCAAATCGGCATACCGAAGAAAAAACGGCATACCGAATCAGAAGAAAACGGAACATGCGTCGGAATGCCGAAGAGTTGAGGAATCAAAGGAAAATGCAGAAACGACATACCGATGGAAAACGGCATACCGTTTCAGGAGAAATCGGTATACCGAAATAAAAACGGCATACCGAA
>JAMKQA010040470.1:0-15349 GCA_024699735.1 Posidonia australis
CTATAAATTTCTTGTCCATATCAATTGCTCTCATCCTCTTCTTGTATGTTATATAAATTGCATAAGTAGTTAAGCTTGATTATACTTGTTAAATAATATCCTTTGTATGCAATTTTCATTAATCTCTGAAAAGTAGTCTAAGTAATTAAAAAGTGTTAATTCTCTATTCACCCCCCCTCTAGAGGAGCTATTTCGATCCTACAGCTTCTCCCCAGTTTGGACAGCTGGGTTTTCAGCTTCCCGACTCCTCTTCCCCTTTTCTGACTCCATCTTTTGGAGCCACAAGTGACAATCCCGTGACCACGTAGTTGCAACAAATGTCGGCTCTCGCCCAGTAGTTGCATGGATTGGCACTGGTGCTCCAGTCCTTTTTAAGTTTGTCCTTCTTGGCTCTCGAGTTGCCTTTGCAACCAACCCTAGGACCACAGGTTGCACCCACTGCACCACCTCCATAGCCGTCGCCGTCCCTCGTTTCCCCGACAATAGGGGCATCGACATTGCCATCTGAAACACAACCTCAGCACCCACCACTGCATGCATCTCTATTATCTGGTGGCCATTCCGATCCAACAGCTCTTGCTTCCGCATTCTGCACCTCCTGTAGCACCACCACCTGCCTTATCTTCACCCTTATACCAAACACAAGCTTCATCTTTTGTACCTTAGCCCATAGCACCCGTGCACGGGTACACTTGCCATCCTACCATGGCACTAGATGGTGGAATGGTGGATCCCAAGAAGCCTTTAGCGGTGACCCATACGGTGCACGTGACACTCGCATCAGTTGCACAATCTGCGACAGCAATAGCTCCAAACGCTCTCCTTGTGAGGGTGAATGATTTGGAGCGAACACTCTGACAAGTGCAGGGTGGGGACCGCCAGTCGTACTAATTCTGGGACCTCAATTATTTCCCAGAGGTGACTCTCCCTCCGAATTTTCATATCCAGGAATTCGAGAAATACAGTGGTGGAGGCTGCCTAATCTCACACCTTAAGGCTTATTGCGGAGACCTTGCCCAGCTCTAAGCTGACGAGAGGTTGCTCATCTGCCTGTTCCAGAAGAGTCTTACGGGGCACGCATTAAAATTGTTCACTTCCCTTGACATGGCCATCATCAAGACTTGGGACGACCTCACACTGGCATTCCTCGAATAGTATTCTTTTAACCTCGACCTAGTCCCGAAGCGGGAGGACTTGGTCACAGTTAAGTAGAGGCCCCAAGAAACATTTGGGGAGTATGTTAGACGGTGACGATCCTTGGCTTTGCAGGTCAAAGATAGACCCTCCGATGAGGAGTCTACTGCGATTGTGATCCGTGGAGCACAGCCAACAGTCAGGGCTCTGCTCAGCATACAGCTAGTTACCACATTTTCAGCTTTGCTTCGGGCGGGTGCCTATGTTGAGAGTTCTCTATGTGGCGATAGTTTTCCATCACTCTTTGCATTTGCCAAACAAGCCACTTCCACACATAGTGGCGCCAGTAGCAGCAACAATAACAATAGACCTATTGCCAATTCACCCAAGAGGTGGGATCTCTCTAAGAATACAGTCTCTTACATTAGATCTCCTACTACACTGGCAAATGTCCATCCGCCCCCTCAGCGCTAAGTAGTTTATGCACCCACACCTAGAGCACCTCATGCATCACACATCACTCCCACTGCCACTCCAGTATACCTTACCCCATCGATTATGATGCGCCCGCCATTGGCACATCCACAATCGAAGCGACAATGCCGTGACAAGCACCACTATACCCCATTGGTGGAGCCATTGAGCATGGTTTTCCCAAAAGCCGCATCCCTTTTGAGACTGCTTGAGATTCGCCTGCCACCAAGTCTGCTTCCTACATGGTATAATACGAATGTGTTCTGCTATTTCCACTGGGTCACAGGTCACTCAACGGATAACTGCCTCACACTAAGGGATGCAATCCAGGACTTGATTAACCAGAAGGTTATCGTGATTAGCACGCAGGCAGCAGGTCCACCACCCTCAGTAGTAGCCGCACAAGCACCCCTAGCACAACCCAATATAGTTAGCTATCCTTTACCACAGCATTCAACCCCGGGAGCATCAGGTCCCTTGGGAGTCAATTCTATCTTTCCTTTTGATTCTATCTCATCTTGTATTCGTCCTACCAATCTTATTCATGATGTATCCTCTCCTTTTCCCCACCAGTTATATCGGTCCTTCCTCAGTGATTCCGAGGAGTTAGTCAATATGATTCGTCCTACCGTTGAGTTGGAGTACACTGTGGCACTGCCTATCATACATCTACAACCACCTGCACTAATTTGTCTACAAGCCTGGCCACAATCTGGACCAATCCAATCACCAGCAGCTCAGAGTTACCATGTTTCGCATCCTCCAGCCATGCTTGTATAGCTAGCAACTGTCCCCCGATTGTCGTCACCCTTACTTATGACACGCATCGTGTTCTGTACAATTATGCCACAGAAATGTGTGTAGAGGTAACAAGATTGGGTAGGGTATACAAACCTCCAGCACCCTGACCAAATCCTTCGACATTGAGTCCCGTCTAGTCAGAAGCCCAACCATCGAAACCTCCAACACTTGTAGCACCAGTTCCCATCTAGTTGCAAGCTCAATCCTCACAACCACCCGCACCAAGAGTAGCTCCACCCGTTCCCACTAGAAACGACCAACCCTCAACAGGCATAACCACTCAGCTTAAGAAAGTTAAAGCTGACATCTCGATTTGGGACCTGATTCATAACTCAGTCGAGCATAGAGTGGCCTTCTTTAGAGTCTTCCAAGCTGCCCATGTGTCCCCAACCATTGAGCCAGCTACCCATGAAAGTATGGTGGGTATGATAGTAGCACCACAAGTGATCTCCTTTTCGAGCCGGGAATTGCCACCATCAGAAACCAATCATAATTCCCTTTTGTTCATCACTGCGCAATACCAGAGCTTTCGCATCCCTCTTACGTTGGTAGACAAGAGAGTAGGTTTAAATGTCTGCCTCTTGCGTACGGCAAGCGCGATTGGATTCAAGTCTGAAGACATAATACCAGCCATGAAGAGGATGATGGCATTCGATAATATGCACCACGATGCACTTGGGATCTTGGTCATTCCTTTGATGATTGGTCTAGCCTGCTTCGACGTAGAACTCTATGTCGTTGACATTGAATCTTCCTTTAATCTCTTACTTGGATGCCCTTGGCTTCACAAGCATCAGGTCATTCCCTCAACTCTCCATCGTATGATCAAGTTTTGTTGGGACGACACCGTTGTTGTTGTCATGGCAGAGGATTTGGAGAAGGTTGAGGCAGTCTCTGCAGTAGCTCCGCAAACTATCTGCTTTGAGCTCAAACCCTCTGATATTCTGTACCGTGTCAATTGGTTCGAGTCAGTTAATGTCATTCCTGCCCTCGAGCGCGTCAACCATTTGGCCGTTCGTAGTGATCCCCAGTTGATGGTAGATAACTTATGTTGCAAGTGGGGATACGTGAAAGGAACCCCCCTTGGGCGGTACAACCAAGGAATCGCCAAGCCAATCGAGGCAGAAGAGTGGAAAGAGCGCGAAGGATTGGGATACGAGCATCAGTACCACTGGAAGAAATTCCCACACTCTGGTAAGTCCCCAAAGTTGATCATTCCTCACGATTTGTCTAACTTCGCTAGTGCAAGTGTTTTGGATCCAAACCGGAGTCCGTTTACAGTTTCAGTGTCACAGTTACCAACAGTTTGGATATGTCTAAAAGAGTCATATCCAAAGAATGATCAGTTAGAGTCGTCGCAAGCCATCGTGCAGATCTGTGAGCAGTTGCAGAAATGTTCAACTTTGTTAGAGTTAGGACAGTCTGTAGTGAGTCAGGCAGCAGTAATGGAAGACCTTGTTCAGAAGACAAACTCAGAGAGCTTCCTGACAAATGACACAGTTGGAGATTTGGACATTTTGTTCCAAGAACAGTTGGAGGTGCTCACGAAAGACTTAGCTGAGCACAACAGAGTCAGGAATGGAAAAAAAGTTGTTTCACCATCCCAGTCAGAATCACCAGTACCACCACGGGACCAAGTTTTGATCATGGTCCTTCAGTCAGAAAAAGAGTGTCCTAGACCAATGGAGTTAATCTCCTGTCAGCCAGGAGGCGGGTCTAGCTAGTACTGGCAACTTATGCCACACCTTAGGGGTGACGAGCAAAAAAAAAAAGAACCTAAGCTAGGCTCAGGAGGCAATACAGGCGACAGCAATCTTATCAGTCAACAGCAGGATAGCCGCCAGCAGGCAACAACTTTTGTAAATATTATGGAAAATACAAAAAAATAAAAAAACCCAGAAAACCCAAAAAAATCTGAAAAACCCAAAAAACCAAAAAATGTAAACATAGATCCATCAACCTAAGAAGTAGAGAGCCCTAGTTCCTTAGTTGGCCTAGACAAACAAGTTGCAAAAGAGGTCGCACGGTGCTATTACAAGAATACAAAAGTCACTGTGACTATCATAAAGCACCATCAGGGCACAGAATTGGAAGAAATCCTCTCGATTGATGTTACAGATCCAACCTTCGAGCAAGAAATTCTGTCAGAGCTCATTGCTTATGGAAAGGAAGATGAGATCATCGAGGCATATGGTGCAGACGTAGAAAAGGACGATAATGCGCCTTCGCAATTTCAATCTCACGATAATGACCCCGAGGGCCCAAATCAACATGTGGATGAAGAGACAGAGCTTGTCAACATCGGTATGGCAGAAAATGTTAAAGAAACACGCATCAGTGCCAAATTATCACCACAAGGAAAAGCAGAATTTATAGTGTAGACACATCGATTTTGCAGTCACTTGACAACAGGCTCCTCTGGAAGATGCTCTGGTTGTAACCACCACTCCTAAACCCTAACTCCATAGAACCCTAAGCCCACCAAGCCCACACAAGCCCATTAAGCCCACACAAGCCCACTTAAGCCCACACAAGCCCATTAGGCCCTCACTAGCCCACACTAACTTAATCCAAGCAAAAACCAATAACTAAAACCAAAACAAACAAAATTCACCTAAATCCACTGAAAACCTTAATTAATTAAGTAAAACCCTAATTAAAGACCAAGTTAAACAAAACCCACTTAAATCAACCTAAAAACATTTGAAATCCTAATTAATCAAGTGAAAACCCTAATTAAAATCAAAATCAAGCAAAATCAACTTAAAAATATTTAAAATCCAAAATTAATCAAGTGAAAACCCTAATTAAAGTCAAAATCAAATAAAATCCATTTTTAAACCACTTTAATCGATTTAATTTCAAGGAAAACCTAAATTAAACTCAAAAAAACCAAAAAGAAACTTAATTAAGTTAAAAAACCCTAATTTAAACCCAAAACATTAATTAAAACCAAAAAACCCTAATTTAAGCTAAAAAACTCCAACTAAAATCCAAAACCCTAAAAAACCCCTAAAATAATTAAATCCTAAAAATCCCAATTTAAAACCAACTAGTTAAGTCACCAAAACCCTAAATTAATTAAATCACAAAAAAAACCCTAAATTAATTAAATCACAAAACCTAAAATGATTAAAATCCAGAAAACCCTAAATTATTTAATTAATCCTAAAAGAAACTAACTTAAAATCTCATAATTAAATTCAAACCTCTAAAACCATAATTTAAAAACAATTAAACTTAAAAATTACAAAATCAAAATTTAATTAAAATCACCAAAACATATAATTAAAATCAAAAAACAAAATCAAAAACTTAAAACAAAACCAAAATCAAAAACAAAACCCTAAAAACAAAACCAAAACTAAAAAACCAATGGGCCTAAAGTCAAGTTCGTTAAGCCTAAACCACATTTTAATTGAAAACTTAGGAAATGAAAAAATAAAGGAATAGTCTTCTTCCTCCCCTCAATGAGACCCACTCTCCCCTTTTTCCCCAACTGCACCCACGAAGACCAACTGCAAGCCACGATCCCCCTCGTGCATTCCACATCCCTTAAAGACCTAGAGAAACCACCCAGAGAGATTTGGACCATAACTAGAGAGGGGGAGAGGAAGAGAACGAAGCACAAAGACCACCGAAGGTCTGATCCTAGAAAACCAGAATCAGAGCACCTGCACCCATAGTTTTCTCCTCCCACCTAAACTCTCCATCCTCGGCCACGTCCTGCTACACCAAGCATCGATGGAGACAGCCTCACCCAACCGTGGTACTGGTAAACACCATTTGCACTCCATTTCATTTTCCTTTCACTATTTGATGCATTCATGCCTGTTTGGGCGTCCTCATCTCCACTCGCATGCCTGAGATTGGCCACAAGAGGGATAACCACTCCGTTAGCCCTTTACTGCAACCCATCATCTCACTGGAACTCATCTCCGACGAGTTAGATGGGGAAGGGGTCTCACCCAATAAACCTTCGAAATGAGCATCTAGGAACACACGTAGGCATCCCACGTTGCCCCCCATGCCCTTCGTTAGCCTCGCAGAGGCCCAAGGAGACGGAGTGCCGCTCGTCGTTGCCATGGAAGATGACCGGAGTCATCGCCGATGAACCTAGCAGGAGGGGTGGTCTGAGGGTCCCCAGACCTCCGCACAACCTCTAGGGGCATCGCCGCGGGCCCTCAGAGCTCCCCCAACAGTTTCCCGTGCTCCTCCGCCACTACAGTCCCTCCTTGGACATCGATGGGATGCCTCGCCGGAGCTTGTGATGGGGGGGAGCGCCCCACGCCGTTCCAGCCTCATCCGCGACGTTCCACAGCCCCGCCGTGCCTCGCTGAAGGTTCCTTTGTGCTCGCCGCAACGTCCCAGCCACGAAATCGCCATTAGGTGCTTCCACCGTCGTCTTCTCCAGCGACGACCGCCACACGCCGGAGCGCGCAGTATGAGACCATCGCCACGGCGGAACTCGCTGTGGTGTCCCTATGCTTCCCCGACCGCCACCACTTCGCCGCCGCTGGGAGCTCGCCAGAGACGGATCGCCGGCGAACTTCGAATAGAATAGATTTAGGATTTTTTTCTTTTTTAAATTTTTTGTTAATTACATTTAGGTCCTTGTTTTAGTTACTTTTAGGTCCCTACAATTGCTTTTAGGTCCTTTGTTATTGCATTCAGGTCCTTTTTCCTTACATTTAGGTCCTTTCCTACATCCAGGTCCTTTTTTATTACTTTTAAGTCCTTTTTTTTATTACACTTAGGTCCTGTATTTTTATGTTTAAGCCCTTGCAGATTTAAATAAGTTTCATTTCATTATTATTTATGTAAATATTGCATGTTTACTCCTGTTTAAGTTTTAATTTCATTTTCAGTCCCATATATTTTTATTTCTTCTCAATAAGACCCCTATATCCATGTTTTCTTTGCAAATGAGTCCTAAAAGTTTATTTTATGACCCTTGACTTTTCATAGTTTAATATTGCATTGTGAATATTGCACTTTTTGTCCTGTTTAAATTTCAATTGCATTGCAGTCCTATTCATGCATGTTTTTATCACATCTAGGTCCCTGGAACATGTTTTCCATACATTTAGGTCCTGAACATTTGCATTTAGCCCCTGAAACTTTTTAAAGCAAGTTTTCTCTGTGAAAGTTTCATTCTGAGTCCTAAAATATTTAAAAATCACACTGACTGTTCTTAAAATGGAATTTTCTTTACAGTTTGGTCCTGGTCTTTTGCATTAAGCCCCTAGAACTTAAAAAAATGAGTTTTTCATGTGTATTTTGCTTCCTAGACCTCAGGAAACTTCATAATTGCACTAACCAATATAAAATTTCAATTTTTATTACATTCAGGTCCACAAATTTTGTATAAAAGTCCCTGGATTCACATCAAATCGTTTCTGAACATAAAATTTACATTTTGACCCTTAGATTAATTCCAAATCCATCATTTAGGGTTTTAAATGTTTTCCTGCATATTTTGGGGCATTTTTCACTCATTGCATTTCATGTTTTGCATTTAATCATTGATTCCATTTAAAAATCATGTTTTCACTGAGATTTGATCTTTAGCCTTACATGTTGGTCACATTTACACTTATGTGTGAATTTTGCACTTCAGACCTTGAATTTTCAGGAAATTATCCAAGTGCAACTTTTACATCCCTGTGCCACATTAACATTGGGCCCATCATTTGCATGTTAGAATAGGGATCGTGAACATGTTTTTTCATCCAGATACTCACTCCTTTTGTGAATTTTGCATTTTGGCCATTATGTTTGTCCTTTATTGTGTTTACGTTATTTTGTTGATTTTCTCCCCTATGTTTTTTGCAAATAACATCTTCTAGATATTTGGCACACATTTTAGGCCATGCATCACTCCCATACAAGCATTTATCACATCTGGTCAGGGAAATGACCAAATTGCCCCTGTGCCTACAATTCATGAGCATGCATTTCAATCTTTGCACTTAGTCTTGCATAGTCCATGTCTAAGTCATTCTTTAGAGTTTTTGCACATTTAGGCACTTATCCATGCATTCCATATCCTTTTTCCTCACATTTGCATTTAGTGAGCCGACATCCCATGCCTTTTCTTTAGTGGATTTCTTTTTTCCCTTTGTCTTCAGAGTTTATCCAATATCCAATTTGATTCGCTTTAATCCTACATTTTAGATTTTTTGATTTGATTTGGATTTCATCGCCTGAGGGCGTACATTAACAGGCCTGAGGGCTGACATTTGACCCCATCATGGATTAATTTATTTTTCCCCTTTTTGATTTTCACGACTTTTTCCATGATTCCGAGAACACGGGTTGACTCGACTTTTTATCCTTTTGACATCAACATGGTTTTCGGAGGCGTTCTTTACAAAAACATTGTCATTTCATGTGATTTTCTGTAATTTTGTCAATTCATGTGAATTTCTCTGCAATTTTTGCACATCGCCTTACACATCCATCAAGTCTTGTCTTGGCACTCACGTCAGCATGATTAGAACACAATCTAAGCATAACAAACATTCATTCAGCCTCAAGCAAGCGAATTAGACTAGAAAGACCGAGTTTCTCGAGCGTACGGGGGGGCCTAACACCTTCCCCGTGCGTAATAGGAATCCTTACCCATCCTCTAGTTAGTAGACATCTGGCCTTCACGTTTGCATGTCATTCATTCACTTTTAGTGATTCATTTGTGGTTTTCCTCGACTTTCCCTTAAAAGACCAAGTGGCGACTCCATTTCTCTCCTTTTCATCCCTTCTCGTGCCCTCACCATCTTGGCATGGCTATGGCCTCCTCCCCTCTAGCGCGACCATTGCGCCGAATCAGTCCCCAAGCTGTGGGCACGGTCACATATATCTTTCTTAAAAGAATATGTGGATGTCTATGCATGGAGCTACAATGACATGGTTGGCCTAGACATTGAGGTGGTAGTACACACATTACCACTAAAACCAAATTCAAAGCCAGTCAAGCAGAAGCTTCACAAATGGCAGCCTCTGTGGCTGTTGAAACTTAAGGAGGAAATCATGAAACTACATAATGCCAATTTCCTCAAGGTCGCTCTTTATCTTGAGTGGCTCGCAAATGTGGTACTAGTGCCAAAAGAAAGACAGGCAGGTTCGCATGTGCATAGACTATCGAGACCTCAACAAAGCGAGCCCTAAAGATGATTTCCTACTTCCCCACATTGATATTCTGGTTGACAACATAGCAGGGCATAAGAAGTTATCATTTATGGATGGATTTTCAGGATACAACCTGATCATAATGATAGAAGAAGACATGGAGAAGACATCTTTCATTACTACTTGGGTAGTCTTCTGCTACAGAGTAATGCCATTTGGGATGAAGAATGTAAGCGCGACATATCAGAGGGCCATGACAGCGTTATTCCATGATCTTATGCACCATGAAGTTGAAGTGTAAGTGGATGACATGATCGCCATGTCCAAAGAGCCCGAGGATCACCTCTCCTGTCTAAGGAAGTTGTTTGACCAACTGAGGAAGTATAAGCTTCACTTCAACCCTAACAAATGTGTATTCGGGGTATCTTTCGGAAAGCTCCTGGGTTACATTATTAGCTAGAGAGGAATAGAAGTAGATCCTCATAAGGCCAGAGCCATTATTGATATGCCTTCCCTTGCTACTGAAAAAGAAATACGTGGATTGTTAGGGCGATTACAATATATTAGCCAGTTCATAGCACAACTTACACCCATATGTGAATCGATATTCAAGCTCCTGAGCACAGCTTACACATTGGAATGATGAGTGTCAAGCGGCCTTCGACAAGATTAAACAGCTTTTGGCAAAACCTCCAGTTTTAGTTCCTCCCACGTTGGGACGACCCCTACTTTTATATCTTTCAACCACATAGTATTCCATGGGCACAGTCCTAGGCTAGCATGATGAATTAGGGCGTAAGGAGAGGGCCATTTACTACCTCAGCAAGAAGTTCAATGATTGCAAGGCCAAATATAGCACCATAGAAAAAGTTTGCTTATCCTTGGTATGGGCCACTTAACGCCTCAGGCATTACATGATGGCATACCCAGTCCTGCTATTATGTCGCCACGATCCTATCAAGTATTTGTTCCAGAAGCCAGCCTTAGTGGGCTGATGTGTTAAGTGGCAAGTCATGTTGTTGCAGAATGACATTACTTTTGTGACACAGAAGTCCATGAAAGGACAGGCGATGGCAGATCATTTGGCCGATCTACCTTTGTCAGAATATCAGCCACTACAAACACAATTTCCAAATGAAGACATCTTATTTGCAATGGGTGATACAGAGTTAGAAAATCCTCAAGATGAGTGCCAATGGTGTCTGTACTTTGACAGCGTAGTGAATAAAATAGGAAGAGGTATTGGTGCAGTTTTAGCAACGCTACAAGGGCAGCTAATTTTGTTTGCGAGAAAGCTGACATTTGAATACACCAACAATGAAGCTGAATACGAAGCATGCATCTTGGGATTACAGGTGGCACTAGAACAAGGTGTCCGAGAGCTTCGAGTATATGGGGACGCAATGCTAGTTATTTCACAAATTAATGGTGACTGGAAGACTAAGGACCAGAAGCTTGTATTATACCATGAGCATCTGCTAAACCTGATTGACGAATTCGAGGATGTCAAATTTCTTTTCATGAAGTAGGCCAAGAATGCGTACGTAGATGCATTAGCTACCCTGGCATCATGGCTATCGCTACCAAAGGCCCAGGCAGCAGATATCTCAGTAACTTGTGTAGAGTGGCTTGCACATTGCATGAACATCCAAGAAGCAGAATCGATAATTGAATTGCCCTGGTATCATGATATCAAAGTTTTCCTAGAATCCGGTGACTTCCCATCTGGCATTTATACAATAGATAAGAAGACCTTGATACGGTTGACCTCTAAATATGTACTCGGGGTAGGACATCTATACAGAAGATCCTACAACCAAATGCATCTTAAATGCATGGACAAGAAGGAGGCAGATATATTGATGTTAACGGTTCATGCAAGCACATGTGGTCCACACATGAATGGAGTGCTCTCGACCAAGAAAATCATGTTACAAGGTTATTTCTGATCCACTATGGAAACGGACTGTTGCCAATTTGTGTGGAAATGCCACAATTGGCAACTACATGGCAACTTCATACATGCTCCCCTGCAACAGCTACATAGCATGTCGTCGCCTTGGTCTTTTTCCACTTAGGGAATTGATGTTATCGAGGCCATACATCCAACTGCATCTAATGGGCATCGATATATTCTCGTGGTCATTGATTATTTCACAAAGTAGGTCAAGGTAGCATCATATAAAACTGTTACAACGGCAGCTACAGAAAAATTCATTAAGAATAACATTATTGCCAGATATGGGGTTCCACATGCCATCATATCAGATAACGGAGCTAACTTCATAGCAAGAAGAGTTAAGGACTATCTTCAAGGTTACAAAATCAAGCACCATAGATCCTCTCCTTATCGGCTGCAAATGAATGGTGCCGTTGAATCGACTAATAAAAACTTGATCAAGATTTTAAAGAAGATGGTTGAGACTCACAAGGACTGGCATGAGAAGCTCCCTTATGCACTTTGGGCTTACAGGACATCAGTCCAGACGTCAACAAGAGCAACACCGTATTCACTTGTTTAAGGTATGGAGGTAGTTCTCCCTTTCGAAGTGGAAATCCCGTCACTAATAATTCTGAAGGAAGCTGGATTGGACGAGGCAGAATGGGTCCAAGACTGCTATGTTCAGCTAGACCTAATTGATGAGCACAAATTACAAGCCCTGCACCATGCCCAATGCTATCAAAAGCGAATGGCCCGAGCATAGCACCATGCCTAGAAATTTTGTGCCAGGTGATCTAGTTTTGTGCGCCATTCACCTACCCGATGCCCGAGGAAAGTTCAAGCCCAACTGACGTGGACCATTCATTGTGAAAGAAGCCTTGTCTGGAGGTGCAGTCATTCTTGAGGATATGGATCATGGGGAGCAATCAAAGTCCGTCAACGCTTCCTACCTAAAAAAGTACTACCAATGATCCTCAGCCACTCCTAAGCCTTGCAAAGTATGCCATTACAGACCATGCATCCCTATGTTCTTACTAGTATCTCGCATCCACACATCACACATGTTGTATCATATGCATTTTACTTTCCTTTCGTTTGCATTATAGTTATAATAGGAAACATCAGCATAATCATTGCTCGATGAGGAAAATCGGAAGGCTAGCCTGCTTAGGAAGAGTTTTGATCCTCCTCACGTATTACTATCTGTGTGACCTCAGAGGTAAGGGAGCCAGTGTTCATGGAAAATTGGATGAAATGTACAAATCCCCAAGGGTTTTATACCTCAGAAGGGATGTAAAATGTTAGGAGGAGAGTGAGTGTGAGAGTGTGACCATGCCATCCTAGGAATCTAGCGCGGAGTCGCGCCAGAGGGAGGAGATCACAGCCACGCTAAGATGGTGAAGACGCGAGATAGGATAAAACAAAAGAAAAGGAGTCGCCACCTAGTCATTTAAGGGACAGACAAGGAAAACCACAAAAGATTGAATGCATGAGGTGCAGATGTGAAGGCCAGATGTTTGTTAACCAGAGGATGGGAATGGATTCCTATTACGCACAAGGAAGGTGTTAGGCACCCTCGTACACCCGAGAAACTCGGTCTTTCTAGTCTAATTCGCTTGCATAAAGGCTGGATGAATGCTTGCTAAGCCTAGATCATGCTCTAAACATGCTAATATGAATGGCAAGGCAAAACCGGATGGATGTGCAAGATGGTATGCGAAAACTACAAAGAAATCCGCATGAAAAGATGAAATCTCAAAATATGACACAACAAAGAAAATCACATAAAATGACAAGATTTTGGGCGAGAAAGGCTTGAAAAACCATACAGGTGTCAAGAAAATCAATAATGAAAACAACTTAGGTCATCGGAATCATAGTGGAAAGATTGCAAAGAAGTCCTCACAAAACGGGCAAACTCTGACATGCGAAGAAATTCACATAAAATGGCGACGTTTTTGCAAAGAATGGTTTAGAAAATCACACCAGTGTCAAAGAGATCAAAAATACAACAGAACCAAATCATTAGAAGCACAGAAAACACCGTGAAGATGTGAATGAGAAAATTGCGAAGAAACCCACATAAAATGGACAAACGACGCCATGCGAAGAAAATTACATAAAATGACAGTGTTCTGGGAAGGAATGCCTTGGAAAACCATACTGATATCAAAAAGGTAAAAAGTGGAGTCAACCTAGGTCCTCAGAATCGTGGGAAAAGTCGTGAAAATCAAAGGGGAGAAATAAACCACAAATGGGCCGATGTGGGCCTTCCGGTCAGTTAGTGTACGCCCTCGGGTGATGAAATCCAAATCAAATCAAAAGAAATCTGAGATGTAGGAGCAAATCAAATCAGATATTGGATGAGAGACTCTGATAGCCGAGTGAAGAAAGAAATCCTCGAAAGAACGGCATGAGATGCAAGCTCGCTAAATAGGGATGGACTAATAAGCAACTATGATGAAAAATAATATAAAATGCATGGATAAATGCCTAAATGTGAAAAATTTCTAAGGAATGGCTTGGACAAGGACTATGCCAGGTTGGGTGCAACAATTGAGATGCATGCTCATGAATAGGAGGTATATGGGCAATTTGGTCATTTTCCTGGCCAGATGTGATAAATGCATGTATGGGAGTGATGCATGATCTAAGTCATGTCAAAATGTGCGTCAAATGTCCAGAAGATGTTATTTGCAAGAAAACATGGAGGAGAAAAACAACAAAATGATGTAAACACAATAAAAGACAAACATAAGGACCAAGATGCAAAATTCACAAAAAGAGTGAGAATCTGGATGAAAAATATATTCATGACTTCTATTCTAACATGCAGATGATGGATCCAGTGTCAATGTGGCACTGAGATGTGAAAATTTCACTTGGGTAATTTCCTAAAAATTCAAGGTCTAAAGTGCAAAATTCACACATAAGTGCAAATGTGATTAAAATGTGAGACTAAAGATCAATTCACAGTGAAAACATGATTTTTAAATGGAATCTATGATTAAATGCAAAATGTGAAATGCAATGATTGAAAAATATTCCAAAATATGTAAGAAAACATTTTAAACCCTAAATGATGGATTTAGAAATAATCTAAGGGCCTATATGCAAATTATATGTGCTCAAGAATGGTTTGATGTGAATCCAGGGATTTATATGCAAAATTTTAGGGCCTGAATGTGATAAAACTTGGGCTTTTATACTGGTCAGTGTAATTATGCAATCTCTCAAGGTTAATATGCAAAATTTCCAAGAAGAAACCCATTTGTTTAAAACTCTGGAGCATATTGCAAAAACTCAGGACTTAAATGTGATAAAAATTCATTTTTAATGATGATTAGTGTAATTTTAAAAACCTTCAGGGTTAAGAATGTAAATTTCACAAGGAAAACTCATTTTAAAATATTTTTGGGACTAAATGCAATTGTTCAGGACTTAAATGTGATAGAAACTCAATTTTAATGGTGATAAGTGTGATTTAAAAAACCTTCAGGGTTCAGAATGTAAATTTCATAGAGAAAACTCACTTTAAAAAGTTCCAGTGGCTAAATGCAAATGTTCAGGACTTAAGTGTAATGAAATCATGGTTCCAGGGACCTAGATGTGACATAACATCCATAGCAGGACTAATATACAAATTAAAAGTAATAGAGAAAAAGATGCAACAATCATAAGAATAATAAAAGCAACAAAAGAATATTTAAAATGAAAGGGGCTTTGTTGGAAAAATCCTAAATACATTTTGATGATAACAAATGTCTATTGATTATTTGACAAAATAATCACTTAAGAAAATCTGATATACTCAAGTACTGAATATAAAAATCATTTATCAAAGGCACATTAGTCATATATAAGTAATAT
>JAMKQA010040471.1:0-10963 GCA_024699735.1 Posidonia australis
CTAGTCAACCGAGAAGCAGTCGGTGACAGTTCGAAAAGTAGGATACCGTATACGTCCACCGAGATGCAGCCGGTGACGAATCGGAAAGCTCGATTGACGAAGTAGTCAACCGAGAAGCAATCGGTGACTGTTTGAAAAGCAGGATACCGAATACGTCCACCGGGAAGCAACCGGTGACGTTTCGGAAAGCAGGATAGGCGAACTAGTCAACCGAGAAGCAGTCGGTGACAGTTCGAAAAGCTGGATACCGAATACGTCCAACGAGAAGCAGCCGGTGACGATTCGGAAAGCAGGATAGACGAACTAGTCAACCGAGAAGTAGTCGGTGACAGTTCAAAAAGACGGATACCGAATACGTCCACCGAGTAGCAGCCGGTAACGATTCGGAAAGAAGGATAGACGAACTAGTCAATCGGGAAGTTGTCGGTGACAGTTCGAAAAGCAGGACACCGAATACGTCCATCGAGAAGCAACTGGTGACGATTCGGAAAGCAGGATAGGCGAACTACTCAACCGTGAAGCAGTCGGTGACAGTTCGAAAAGCAGGATACCGAATGTGTCAACCGAGAAGCAGCCGGCGACGATTCGGAAAGCAGGATAGACGAACTAGTCAACCGTGAAACAGTCGGTGACAGTTCAAAAAGCAGGATACCGAATACGTCCACCGTGAAGCAGCCGTTGACGATTCGAAAAGCAGGATTGACGAAGTAGTCAACCGAGAAGCAATCGGTGACAGTTCGAAAAGCAGGATACCGAATGTGTCAACCGAGAAGCAGCCGGTGACGATTCGGAAAGCAGGATAGACGAAGTAGTCAACCGTGAAACAGTCGGTGACTGTTCGAAAAGCAGGATACCGAATACGTCAACCGAGAAGCAGCCGGTGATGATTCGGAAAGCAGGATAGACGAACTAGTCAACCGTGAAGCAGTCGGTGACTGTTCGAAAAGCAGGATACCGAGTACGTACACCAAGAAGCAGCCGTTGACGATTCGAAAAGCAGGATAGACGAACTAGTCAACAGAGAAGCTATCGGTGACTGTTCGAAAAGCAGGATACCGAATACGTCAACCGAGAAGCAGCCGGTGATGATTCGGAAAGCAGGATAGACGAACTAGTCAACCGAGAATCAGTCGATGACGGTTCGAAAAGCAGGATACCGAATACGTCCACCGAGAAGCAGCCGGTGACGATTCGGAAAGTAGGATAGATGAACTAGTCTACCGAGAAGCAGTCAGTGACGATTCGAAATGCAGGATACTGAATACGTCCATAGAGATGCAGCCGGGGACGATTAAGAAAGCAGGACAACGAATACGTCTACTGTGAAGCAGCCGGTGACGATTCGGAAAGCAGGATAGACGAACTAGTCAACCGAGAAGCAGTCGGTGACAGTTCGAATAGCTGGATACCGAATACGTCCAACGAGAAGCAACCGGTGACAATTCGGAAAGCAGGATAGACGAACTTGTCAACCGAGAAGTAGTCAGTGACAGTTCGAAAAGCAGGATAGACGAACTAGTCAGCCGAGAAGCAGTCGGTGACGGTTCGAAAAGCTGGATACCGAATACATCCACCGAGAAGCAGCCGGTGACGATTCGAAAAGTAAGATAGACGAACAAGTCAACCAAGAAGCGATCGGTGACAGTTCGAAAAGCGGAATACCGAATATGTCCACCGAGAAGCAGCTGGGACGATTCGGAAAGCAGGATAGACGAACTAGTCAACCGAGAAGCACTCGGTGACAGTTCAAAAAGCAGGATACTGAATACGTCCACCGGGAAGCTGTCGGTGACGATTCAGAAAGCAGGATAGACGAACTATTCAACCCGGAAGTAGCCGGTGACAGTTCAAAAAGTAGGATACCGAATACAACCACCGTGAAGCAACCGGTGACGATTCGGAAAGCAGGATAGACGTAGTTGTCAACCAAGAAGCAATCAGTGACAGTTCGAAAAGCAGGATAGACGAACTAGTCAACCGAGAAGCAATCGGTGACAGTTCAAAAAGCAGGATACCGAATACGTCCACCGAGAAGCACCCGATGACGATTCGAAAAGCAGGATAGACGAACTAGTCAACCGAGAAGCAGTCAGTGATGGTTCGAAAAGCAGGATATCGAATACGACCACCGGGAAGCAGCCGGTGACGATTCGAAAAGCAGGATAGACGAACTTGTCAACCGAGAAGCAATCAGTGACAGTTCGAAAAGTAGGATACCGAATACGTCTACCGAGAAGTAGTCGGTGCGATTCGGAAAGCACGATAGACGAAGTATTCAACCGAGAAGCAATCGATGATAGTTTGAAAAGCAGGATACCGAATACGTCCACCGAGAAGCAGCCGGTGATGATTCGGAAAGCAAAATAGACGAACTAGTCAACCGAGAAGCAATCGGTGACAGTTCGAAAAGCAAGATACCGAATACATCCACCGAGAAGCAGCCGGAGACGATTCAGAAAGCCGGATAGACAAACTAGCCAACCGAGTAGTAGTCAGTGACAGTTCGAAAAGCAGGATACCAAATACGTCCACCGAGAAGCAGCCGTTGACGATTCAAAAAGCAGGATTGACGAAGTAGTCAACCGAGAAGCAATCGGTGACAGTTTGAAAAGCAGGATACCGAATACGTCCATCGAGAAGCAACCGGTGACGATTCGGAAAGCAGGATAGGCGAACTAGTCAACCGAGAAGCAGTCGATGACAGTTCGAAAAGCAGGATACCGAATACTTCAACCGAGAAGCAGCCGGTGACGATTCGGAAAGCAGGATAGATGAACTAGTCAATCGTGAAGCAGTCGGTGACAGTTCGAAAAGCAGGATACCGAATACGTCCAACGAGAAGCAGCCGTTCACGATTTGGAAAGCAGGATAGACGAACTAGTCAAACGAGAAGCTATCGGTGACAGTTCGAAAAGCAGGATAGACGAACTAGTCAACCGAGAATCAGTCGGTGACGGTTCGAAAAGCAGGATACCGAATACATCCACCGAGAAGTAGCCGGTGACGATTCGGAAAGTTGGATAGATGAACTAGTCTACCGAGAAGCAGTCGGTGACGATTGGAAAGGCAGGATACTGAATACGTCCACTGAGATTCAGCCGGGGACGATTCAGAAAGCAGGACAACGAATACGTCTACTGAGAAGCAGCTGGTGACGATTCAGAAAGCAGGATAGACGAACTAGTCAACCGAGAAGCAGTCGGTGACAGTACGAATAGCAGGATACCGAATACGTCCAACGAGAAGCAACCGGTGATATTTCGGAAAGCAGGATAGACGAACTTGTCAACCGAGAAGTAGTCAGTGACAGTTCGAAAAGCAGGATAGACGAACTAGTCAGCCGAGAAGCAGCCGGTGACGGTTCGAAAAGCTGGATACCGAATACATCTACCAAGAAGCAGCCGGTGATGATTAGGAAAGTAAGATAGACGAACAAGTCAACCAAGAAGCGATCGTTGACAGTTCGAAAAGCGGAATACCGAATATGTCCACCGAGAAGCAGCTGGTGACGATTCGGAAAGCAGGATTGACGAACTAGTCAACAGAGAAGCAGTCGGTGACAGTTCGAAAAGTAGGATACTGAATACGTCCACCGGGAAGCTGTCGGTGACGATTCAGAAAGCAGGATAGACGAACTAGTCAACCAGGAAATAGTCGGTGACAGTTCAAAAAGTAGAATACCGAATATAGCCACCGAGAAGCAACCGGTGACGATTCGAAAAGCAGGATAGACGTACTTGTCAACCGAGAAGCAATCGGTGACAGTTCGAAAAGCAGGATAGACGAACTAGTCAACCGAGAAGCAATCGGTGACAGTTCAAAAAGCAGGATACCGAATACGACCACCGAGAAGCACCCGATGACGATTCGAAAAGCAGGATAGACGAACTCGTCAACCGAGAAGCAATCGATGACAGTTCGAAAAGCAGGATACCGAATACGACCACCGAGAAGCAGCCGGTGACGATTCAGAAAGCAAGATAGATGAACTAGTCAACCGAGAAGTAGTCGGTGATAGTTCGAAAAGCTGGATACCGAATACGTCCACCGAGAAGCAGCCGGTGACGATTCGGAAAGAAAAATAGACGAACTAGTCAACCGAGAAGCAGTCGGTGACAATTCAAAAAGCAAGATACCGTATACATCCACCGAGAAGCAGCCGGTGATGATTCAGAAAGCCGGATAGACGAACTAGCCAACCGAGAAGCAGTCGGTGACAGTTCGAAAAGCAGGATACCGAATACGTCCACCGAGGAGCCGCCGGTGAAGATTCGGAAAGCAGGATAGACGAACTAGTCAACCGAGAAGCAGTCGGTGACAGTTCGAAAACCAGGATACCGAATACAACCACCGAGAAGCAGCCGGTGACCATTCGGAAAGCAGGATAGACGAACAAGTCAACCGAGAAGCAATCAGTGACAGTTCGAAAAGCAGGACACCGAATACGTCCACCAAGAAGCAGCCGGTGAAGATTCGGAAAGCAGGATAGACGAACTAGTCAACCGAGAAGCAGTCAGTGACAGTACGAAAAGCAGGATACCGAATACGTCCACCGAGAAGCACCCGGTGACGATTCGGAAAGCAGGATAGACGAACTCGTCAACCGAGAAGTAGTCGGTGACAGTTCGAAAAGTTGGATTGACGATCTAGTCAACCGAGATGCAGTTGGTGACGGTTCGAAAGATGGATACCGAATACGCCCACCGACAAGCAGCCAGTGACGATTCAGTAATCAGGATAGACGAACTAGTCAACCGAGAAGCAGTCGGTGACAGTTCAGAAAGCAGGATACCGAATACGTCCACCGAGAAGAAGCCGGTGTCGATTCGGAAAGCAGGATAGACGAACTAGTCAACCGAGAAGCAGTCGGTGACAGTTCGAAATGCGGGATACTGAATGCGTCCACCATGAAGCAGCCGGTGACGATTCGGATAGCAGGATAGACGAACTAATCAACCGAGAAGCAGTCGGTGACAGTTCGAAAAGTAGGATACCGAATACATCCACCGAGAAGTAGCCGGTGACGATTCGGAAAGTAGGATAGACGAACTAGTCAACCGAGAAGCAGTCGGTGACAGTTCAAAATGTAGGATACCGTATACGTCCACCGAGAAGCAGCCAGTGACTATTCGGAAAGCAGGATAGACGAACTTGTCAACCGAGAAGCAATCGGTGACAATTCGAAAAGCTGGATACCGAATACGTCCATCGAGAAGAAGCCGGTGACGATTCGGAAAGCAGGATAGACGAACTAGTCAACCGAGAAGCAATCGGTGACAGTTCGAAAAGTAGGATTCCGAATACGTCCACATAGAAGTAGCCGGTAACGATTCGGAAAGCAGGATAGACGAACTAATCAACCGAGAAGCAGTCGGTGACAGTTCAAAAAACGGGATGCCGAATACGTCCACCGAGAAGCAGCCGGTGGCGATTCGGAAAGAAGGATTGACGAAGTAGTTTACCGAGAAGCAATCGGTGACAATTCGAAAAGCTGGATACGGAATACGTCCACCAAAAAGCAACCGGTGACTATTCGTAAAGCCGGATAGACGAACTAGTCAACCGACAAGCAGTCGGTGACAGTTCAAAACGCAGGATACCGAATACGTCCACCAAGAAGCAGCCGGTGACGATTCGGAAAGCAGGGTAGACGAACTAGTCAACCGAGAAGCAGTCAGTGACTGTTCGAAATGCGGGATACCGAATACGTCCACCGAGAAGCAACCTGTTACGATTCGGAAAGCAGGATAGACGAACTTCTCAACCAAGAAGCAGTCGATGACAGTTCGAAAAGCAGGATACCGTGTACGTCCACCGAGAAGCAGCCGGTCACGATTCGGAAAGCAGGAATGTCGAAGTTGTCAACCGAGAAGCAATCGGTGACAGTTTGAAAAGCAGGATACCGAATACGTCCACCGAGAAGCAACCGGTGACGATTCGGAAAGCAGGATAGGCGAACTAGTCAACCGAGAAGTAGTCGGTGACTGTTCGAAAAGCTGGATACCGAAAATGTCCAACGAGAAGCAGCCGTTGATTATTCGGAAAGCATGATAGACGAACTAGTCAACCGAGAAGCAGTCGGTGACAGTTCGAAATGCAGGATACCGAATACGTCCACCGAGAAGTAGCCGGTGACGATTCGGAAAGCTGGAGAGACGAACTAGTCAACCGAGAAGCTGTCGGTGACAGTTCGAAAACCAGGATACCGAATGCAACCACCGAGAAGCAGTTGGTGACGATTCGGAAAGCACGATAGACTAACAAGTCAACCGAGAAGCAGTCTGTGACAGTTCGTGAAGCAGGTTACCGAATACGTCCACCAAGAAGTAGCCGGTGATGATTCGAAAAGCAGGATTGACGAACTAGTCAACCGAGAAGCAGTCGGTGACAGTTTGAAAAGCAGGATACCGTATACGTCCACCGAGAAGCAGCCGGTGACCTTTCGGAAAGCAGGATAGACGAACTAGTCAATCGAGAAGCAATCGGTGACAGTTCGAAAAGCAGGACACTGATTACGTCCACTAAGAAGCAGCCGGTGACGATTCGGAAAGCAGGATAGACGAACTAGTCAACCGAGAAGCAGTCAGTGATAGTTCGAAAAGCAGGATACCGAATTCGTCCACCGAGAGGCACCCGGTGACGATTCTGAAAGCAGGTTAGACGAACTCGTCAACCGAGAAGTAGTCGGTGACAGTTCGAAAAGTTGGATAGACGATCTAGTCAACCGAGATGCAGTCGGTGACGGTTCGAAAGCAGGATACCGAATACGTCCACCGACAAGCAGCCAGTGACGATTCAGTAATCAGGATAGGCGAACTAGTCAACCGAGAAGTAGTCGGTGACTGTTCGAAAAGCTGGATACCGAATACGTCCAACGAGAAGCAGCCGTTGATTATTCGGAAAGCATGATAGACGAACTAGTCAACCGAGAAGCAATCGGTGACAGTTCGAAAAGCAGGATACCGAATACGTCCACCGAGAAGTAGCCGATGACGATTCGGAAAGTAGAATAGACGATCTAGTCAACCGAGAAGCAGTCGGTGACAGTTCAAGAAGTAGGATACCAAATACGTCAACCGAGAAGAACTCGATGAAGATTCGGAAAGCTCGATTGATGAAGTAGTCAACCGAGAAGCAATCGGTAATAGTTTGAAAAGCAGGATAACGAATACGTCCACCGAGATGCAACCGGTGACGATTCGGAAAGCAGGATAGGCGAACTAGTCAACCGAGAAGCAATCGGTGACAGTTCGAAAAGCTGGATACCGAATACGTCCAATGAGAAGCAGCCAATGACGACTCGGAAAGCAGGATAGACGAACTAGTCAACCGAGAAGTAGTCGGTGACTGTTCGAAAAGACGGATACTGAATACTTCCACCGAGAAGCAACCGGTAATGATTCTCAAAGACGGATAGACGAACTAGTCAATCGAGAAGCTATCGGTGACACTTCGAAAAGCAGGACACCGAATACGTCCATCGAGAAGCAACCGGTGACGATTCGGAAAGCAGGATAGGTGAACAAGTCAACCGTGAAGCAGTCGGTGACAGTTCGAAAAGTAGGATACCGAATACGTCAACCAAGATGCAGCCGGTGACGATTCAGAAAGAAGGATAGACGAACTAGTCAATCGAGAAGCTGTCGGTGACAGTTCGAAAACCAGGACACCGAATAAGTCCATCGAGATGCAACCGGTGACGATTCGGAAAGTAGGATAGGCGAACTAGTCAACCGTGAAGCAGTCGGTGACAGTTCGAAAAGTAGGATACCGAATACGTCAACCGAGAAGCAGCCGGTGACGTTTCGGAAAGCAGGATAGACGAACAAGTCAACCGTGAAGCAGTCGGTGACAGTTCGAGAAGCTGGATACCGAATGCGTCCACCGAGAAGCAGTCGTTGACGATTCGGAAAGCAGGATTGACGAAATAGTCAACCGAGAAGCAATCGGTGACAGTTTGAAAAGTAGGATACCGAATACGTCCATCGAGAAGCAACCGGTGACGATTCGGAAAGCAGGATAGGCGAACTAGTCAACCGAGAAGCAGTCGGTGACAGTTCGAAAAGCAAGATACCGAATACGTCAACCGAGAAGCAGCCGGTGACGATTCGGAAAGCAGGATAAAGGTACTAGTCAACCGTGAAGCAGTCGGTGACAGTTCGAAAAGCGGGATACCGAATACGTCCACCGAGAAGCAGCCGTTGACGATTCGGAAAGTAGGATAGACGAACTAGTCAACCAAGAAGCTATCGGTGACAGTTCGAAAATCCGGATAGACGAACTAGTCAACCGAGAATCAGTCGGTGACGGTTCGAAAAGTAGGATACCGAATACGTCCACCGAGAAGCAGCCGGTGACGATTCGGAAAGTAGGATAGATGATCTAGTCTACCGAGAAGCAGTCGGTGACGATTCGAAAGGCAGGATACTGAATACGTCCACTGAGATGCAGCCGGGGACGATTCAGAAAGCAGGACAACGAATACGTCTACGGAGAAGCAGCCGGTGACGATTTGGAAAGCAGGATAGTCGAACTAGTCAACCTAGAAGCAGTCAGTGACAGTTCGAATAACAGGATACCGAATACGTCCAACGAGAAGCAACTGGTGACAATTCGGAAAGCAGGATAGACGAACTTATCAATCGAGAAGTAGTCAGTGACAGTTCGAAAAGCAGGATAGACGAACTAGTCAACCGAGAAGCAGTCGGTAACGGTTCGAAAAGCTGGATACCGAATACATCCACCGAGAAGCAGCCGGTGACGATTCAGAAAGTAAGATAGACGAACAAGTCAACCAAGAAGCGATCGGTGACAGTTTGAAAAGCGGGATACCGAATACGTCCACCGAGAAGCAGCCGGTGACGATTCGGAAAGCAGGATAGACAAACTAGTCAACCGAGAAGCAGTCGGTGACAGTTCGAAAAGCAGGATACCGAATACGTGCACCGGGAAGCTGCCGGTGACGATTCAGAAAGCAGGATAGACAAACTAGTCAACCAAGAAGTAGTCGGTGACAGTTCAAAAAGTAGGATACCGAATACATCCACCGAGAAGCAACCGGTGACGATTCGGAAAGCAGGATAGACGTACTTGTCAACCGAGAAGCAATCGGTGACAGTTCGAAAAGCAGGATAGACGAACTAGTCAACCGAGAAGCAATCGGTGACAGTTCAAAAAGCAGGATACCGAATACGTCCACCGAGAAGCACCCGATGACGATTCGAAAAGCAGGATAGTCGAACTAGTTAATTATCTTATATTCTTTCTCTTATTTCTCTTAAAAAACAAAACCACCACAAAAAAGATGGTTTTTAAGATATCTCTAATATCAAGATTCAAAATCCATGAATGATTTTAGATAAGAAACGGTTCTTATATGTGTGTGTGTATAAATATATATATATATATATATATATATATATATTTATATTTATATATAGTACATAATTTATAAATAATATACACATTTGTAGACGATATGATAGATACATGATAGGACCTCGACAAGTCCAAGCTTAATCACAATGACAAAAAAAAAAAAAAACTAATTTTGCCTACTTAAACGTGGGCTTGCTCCTTAAACTTGTCCCTTGATCCCAAGATGAGATAAGGTCTCATGCATCATGTGACTTTTCTAATTGTCTTTTACAAACCCCCAGCACCCTCATTGACTTGAAGTTTGATGGTAAGCTCAAAATCCTTCTTCCTTTCCCAAATCCTAAAAACAGACGTTTCGAAAAGCAGGATACCGAATACGACCACCGGGAAGCAGCCGGTGACGATTCGAAAAGCAGGATAGAAGAACTTGTCAACTGAGAAGCAATCGGTGACAGTTCGAAAAGCAGGATACCGAATACGTCCACCAAGAAGCAGCCGGTGACGATTCGGAAAGCAAGATAGACGAACTAGTCAACCGAGAAGTAGTCGGTGATAGTTCGAAAAGCTGGATACAGAATACGTCCCTGAGAAGCAGCCGGTGACGATTCGGAAAGCCAAATAGATGAACTAGTCAATCGAGAAGCAGTCGGTGACAGTTCAAAAAGCAAGATACTGAATACATCCACCGAGAAGCCGCCGGTGATGATTCGGAAAGCAGGATAGACGAACTAGTCAACCGAGAAGCAGTCGGTGACTGTTCGAAAAGCAGGATACCGAATACGTCCACCGAGAAGCAGCCGGTGACGATTCGGAAAGCAGGATAAACGAACTAGTCAACTGAGAAGCAATCGGTGACAGTTCAGGCGACTGGATTTCGAATATGTCCACCGAGAAGCTGCCGGTGACGATTCGGAAAGCAGGATAGACGAACTAGTCAACCGAGATGCAAACGGTGATAGTTCGTAAGGAAGGATACCGAATACGTCCACCGAGATGCTGCCTATGACGATTCGGGAAGCAAGATACCGAATACGTCCACCGAGAAGCTGCCGATGACGATTCGGAATGCTGGATTGACGAACTAGTCAACCAAGAAGCAATCGTTGACAGTTCAAAAGGCAGGACACCGAATACGTCCACCGAGAAGCTACCGGTGACGATTCGGAAAGCTAGACAGACGAACTTGTCAACCGAGAAGGAATCGGTGACAGTGCGAAAGGTAGCATACCAAATATGTCCATCGAGAAGCAACCAGTGACGATTCGGAAAGCAGGTTAGACGAACTAGTCCACCGAGAAGCAATCGGTGACAGTTCGAAAGGCAGGATACCGAATACGTCCACCGAGAAGCAGTTGTAACCATGTCGGTGGAGAGATCGCAAAGAAAATGCGAAAAGTCGACAAAATCACGACGGAAAAATAAAATAAAATGCAAAATGCAGGAGTCGCCACCTAGTCTATTATGGAAGATGAGGAAAATCATAAACATGAAAATCATGCAAAACAATAAAAAAGAAAAGTCTTCGAAAACCAGAAATGTGGGTAAGGATCCCTGTTACGTACGAGGAAGGTGTTAGGCACCCTCG
>JAMKQA010040473.1:0-12750 GCA_024699735.1 Posidonia australis
AGAAGCTCCAAAATACGAACTTTGGCTGTTGGGTGGAAGGAGGAACTCAAGCAAGAACTTGCTAAAGTGCAGATCTGTTCTCAGATTTCAGCACTAGAGTTTCTCCCAAAAGATTGAGTTCCTCTTGCAAAAGAAGGGCTCTTCTCTCACAAAACGAGTGTCTTGGAATGGCTGCTCTAGGGGCCTTTTTAAAGTGGTCTCTAGGGAGGTTACAAAGGAGTCTTGTAAACGAAAAGCCTCGAATATTCGTTGGCACATTCGTTTGCAAGAGTAACAGCCCGGAAGGTGGAAGGTCAACAGCCAGAGCTGGGCGCCTGCTTGGTGCACCACCTTGGTGCACCAGCCCTGCTCACAAATGACTGATTTGGGCTCTGGCTAATGGGTTTGGGGCTCGGTTTAAGGGCTGATCGCATCCAAAGCAACATAGGGACACTCATTCCTGGGTCACCTCAAAATCGGGGTGTCTACAGATATATATTATTTTTATTTCATATATATTAAATAACTTAAAATATATAATTATATGAAAATATTGTTAATTGTTTGATTAATTATGTAATGTGTATATTGCCACATTCGTTTTTATATCCAACTTTATCCTTATCCTATCCCCTTTTAATCGTTCCGTATCTGTATCCGCTTTTTAAGGATATAGATATGTAAATTTCCTATCCGTATGATATTCGTATTCGTATCCGTATCTGCATGTCGAAAATGGATACGGATATGGTAACACCCATATCCGTACCGTATCCGATCCGTTTGCACCCCTAATTATCGCTTGTCTACTTTCCTAGTCTCGCTGGGTCCTAAACCAGGGGCATGTCAGCTGCTACTTGGCCAAAGACCTGGTAGAGGATACTGTACACTAGGGGCATGTCAGTTGCCTTCGTGGTGATAGCCTTCCTCGTCAACCAAGGGCATGTCAGTTGTCCTGTTGGTAGACATGGAAATCGGGTCGGGTCGGCCCAAGCAGGCCCGACTTGGCCCGGGCCCAGCACGGTCCAGGCCCGACCTGGCTCGGGCCCAGCACGATCTAGGCCCATGTATCCTAGAAATGGACCGGGCCGAGCCAGGCCCGTCGTGGGCCGTGGGTCGTGTGGGGCCCACGTGCCAGGCCCACTCAGGCCCGTAGGTAGGTCCATTTTGGCACGTAAATTAGACTGGGCTGGGCAGGGTTGGCCCAGAAATTTAAAAAAAAAAAAACAAATCAGAAACACCGTGGGCGGTGGGCTGACTCGGCCCGACAACGGGCCATGGGCCGTGCTGGGCCCATGACTTGTCAACAAAGGCCCGGCCCGGCTCGGCCCGGTCGGGCCTTTGTTTTTTTTGGCCAGCCAGGCCCAGCCTGGCCTGGATTCCATCTTTACCTGTTGGTTGACCCTTCTTAGGACAGTATCTTCATCTAGAACATGTTGTATGCTCCACAGCTCGAGCGTAGAAACGAGGACAACAACAGCTATAAACCTTTGAGGTCAGAGCAAAGTTGGAATGTCAATACTCTCATAGTCAGCAGGTGAGAGCATATTCAACAGTCTAGTGCCAAAGTCGAACTCCTCAGAAGTCAATCAGCAACACAACAGCAAGCCTAGAGAGTTGTGAGAAATCTTCCAGCAAGTCTGTCTTATTCCAGGAAGAAACAAAGCCTTCGTGAAGCCCTTATCTAGCCAAGTGCAGCGTATTAGTGCAGAATCAGAGCAATAGTTTATCCGGATCGACCATCATCGTCCTACAGCATCAATAACATCAAACGAGCAAGCAAAACAGTCGTAGTTCAGAGTGCCCCCACAAGCAAGTGTTTCCTGGCAAACCTCCGTTGGCTAGGCCAGCTGTCTAGGTCGCCAATTTTCTTTGGTTCCTTTCTTTTAGCAACATCTATAGCATTCCGCATACTAGGGGCATGTTAGCTGACTTTTGGTATTATCCTCTTGATATCAGTATCTTGTCGGCCGCCCTTTAGGGTATCTGCCTTCTGGATCGTCACTGACTGCCTCTTGGTTGATGTGTTCGCTTTTTCGAATTTCCGAACCATCACCGACTGCTTCTCGTATGATGTGTTTGTTTATCCTCCTTCTGAACTGTCACCGATTGCCTCTCGGTCGACGTGTTCACTTTTCGGATTTCAGAACCATCACCGATTGCTTCTTGGATGATGGGTTCATTTATCCTCCTTCGGAACCGTCACTGACTGCCTCTCGGTCGACGTGTTCGTTTTTTGGATTTCCGAACCATCATCGACTGCTTCTCGGATGGTGTGTTCGTTTAACCCCCTTCTGGACCATCACCGACTGTCTCTCAGTCGACGTGTTCGTTTTTCGGATTTCCGAACCATCACCGACTGCTTCTCGGATGATGTGTTCGTTTATCCTCCTTTTGAACCATCACCGACTGCTTCTTGGATGATGTGTTCGTTTATCCTCCTTCTGAACTGTCACTGACTGCTTCTTGGTCGACGTGTTCTCTTTTCGGATTTCCAAACCATCACCAACTGCTTCTCGGATGACGTGTTCGTTTATCCTCCTTCTTAACAGTCACCGACAGTTTCTCGGTTGGCGCGGTCGACTATCAGTTTTTATACCGTCACCGACAGCTTCTCGGTTGGCATGCTCGTCTATCTTGCTTTCGAACCGTCACCGACATCTTCTCGGTAGACTAGTTCGTTTATCCTACCTTTCAAACCGTCACCGACAGCTTCTTGGTTGGCGCGTTCGTTTATCATCTTTCGAACCGTCACCGACAGCTTCTCGATTGGCGTGTTCGTCTATCATCTTTCGAACTGTCACCGATGGCTTCTCGGTTGGCATGTTGGTCTATCTTGCTTTCGAATTGTCATCGACAACTTCTCGGTAGACTAGTTCGTTTATCCTGCCTTTCGAATCGTCATCGACAGCTTCTTGGTTGGCGCGTTCGTCTATCATCTTTCGAACCGTAATCGATAGCTTCTCGGTTGGGGTGTTAGCCTATCCTGCCTTGTGAACTGTCACTGACTGCTTCTCGGTTGACTAGTTCGTCTATCCTGCTTTCCGAACCGTCACCGACAGCTTCTTGGTTGACTAGTTCGGTATCCTGCCTTTCGAACCATCACTGACTACTTCTCGATTGACTAGTTCGTCTATCCAGCTTTCCGAACCGTCACCGACTGCTTCTCGGTCGACTAGTTTGGTATCCTGCCATTCGAACTGTCATCGACTGCTTCTCAGTTGACTAGTTCGTTCATCCTACTTTCTGAACCATCACCGACTGCTTCTCGGTTGACTAGTTCGATATCCTGCCTTGAGAACTGTCACCAACTGCTTCCAGGTTGACTAGTTCGTCTATCTTGCTTTCCGAACCGTCACCGACTGCTTCTCGGTTGACTAGTTCGTCTATCCTGCTTTCCGAACTGTCACCGATAACTTCTCGGTTGATTAGTTCGGTATCCTGCCTTCCGAACCGTCATCGATAGCTTCTCGGTTGACTAGTTCGGTATTCTGCCTTTCGAACTGTCACCGACTGCTTCTCGGTTGATTAGTTCGTCTATCACGCTTTTCGAACCATCACCGACAGCTTCTCGATTGACTAGTTCGGTATCCTGCCTTTCAAACCGTTACTGACTGCTTCTCGGTTGACTAGTTCGTCTATCCTACTTTCCGAACTGTCATCGACAGCTTCTCGGTTGACTAGTTCGGTATCCTGTCTTTCGAACCATCATCGACTGCTTCTCGGTTGACAAGTTCGTCTATCCTATTTTCCGAACCGTCACCGACAGCTTCTCGGTTGACTAGTTCGGTATCCTGTCTTTCCAACCGTCACCGACTACTTCTCGGTTGACTAGTTCGTCTATCCTACTTTCCGAACCGTCACCGGCTGCTTCTCGATTGACTAGTTTGGTATCCTACCTTTCGAACCGTCACCGACTGCTTCTCGGTTGACGAGTTCTCATATCTTGCTTTTCGACCCGTCACCGGCTGCTTCTCGGTTGACGAGTTTGTTTTTCAGCCATCTAAACTGTCGCCGACTGCTTCTTGGTTGATAGGTTTGCCGACTGTTTTTTGTTTGCCGCTGCCAGGCGTTTTTCCGGATGTTGTGTTAAACTCAAGAGCAGGCTGATAACCCGAACTATCTGGTTGACGACCGCCATCTAGGCAGGAGCGGGCTGATACCCCCAAACTATCTGGTTGACAGCCGTCATCAGTGTTTCTTTAGTCGATAAGTCTGATGTCTTGCCATGCATCCTTTCAGGCCGAAAGGTCTGTCATTTGCCAGGTTTCGCTATCGTGCGATGGGCCCAGCAATCTTGACATCCCTTGGTACAAGTCTGGAAATGCCTCGCGCTCCGCTTCGTGAGTAGGCAGATTACCTGCTCGTCGCTAGCATCATCCTTCGCATCAGCATTACCCTCATGCATCACCTGATATCAGGGTCAACCCTTTGCATCAGCATCATGCATGGCCCCGAATAATGACTTTCGGTGCATCCACCGAATAAGTGGTTCACAGCCCTACAGTAAATACTACTCTCTCGCTGACTCAAGCGGGGTGTCTTGTCAACCCTGAGCATCGGTCTCGGTTCCATCCGTCCCTCGACCTCGCTCAGGGAGGGGCTTTTGTAGACACCCCGATTTTGTAGTCACTTGGCAGCAGACTCCTCTAGAAGATGCTCTGGTTGCAACCACTACCCCTAAACCATAACTCCATCAAAACCCTAAAGCCCACTAGGTCCACACAAATCCACTAGGCCCACTCTAGGCCCACACAAGCCTACTAGGCCCACATAAGCCCACTCTAACTTAATCCAAGTAAAAACCACTAATTAAAACCAAAATTAAACTAAATTCACCTAAATCCACTTAAAACCCTAAATAATTAAGTAAAACCCTAATTAAAAACCAAGTTAAACAAAATCCACTTAAAATCCTAATTAATTAAGTAAAACCCTAATTAAAAACCAAAATCAAACAAAATCCACTTAAAAACATTTAAAATCCAAATTAATCAAGTGAAAATCCTAATTAAAGTCAAAATAAAATAAAATCCATTTTAAACCACTTTAATCTATTTAATTTCAAGGAAAACCTAAATTAAATCCAAAAAACCCTAATTTAAACCCAAAACTTAAATTAAAATCTAGAAACCCTAAATTAAAACTCACAATTCCAAGTAAAACTAAAAAACCCTTAATTGAAATCTAAAACAACCTAATTAAACTAAAAACCATGATAAAAATCTAGAAACCCTAAGTTAGAACTCAAAATTCCAAGTAAAACTAAAAAAACCAATTAAACTAAAAAACCCTTAATCGAAATCTAAAACAACCTAATTAAACTAAAAACCATGATAAAAATCTAGAAACCCTAAGTTAGAACTCAAAATTCCAAGTAAAACTTAAAAATCCTAATTAAACTAAAAAAATCCTTAATTAAAATCTAAAAAACCCTAATTTAAGCTAAAAACTTTAATTAAAATCCAAAAACCCTAAAAACCCCTAAAATAATTAAAATCCTGAAAATTCCAACCTTAAACCAACAAATTAAATCACAAAAAACCCCAAATTAATTAAATCACAAAAAACCTTAAATTAATTAAATCACAAAAAACCTAAAATGATTAAAATCCTAAAAACCCTAAATCATTTAATTAATCCCAAAAAACCCTAACTTAAAATAATGTAATTGAACTCAAATTAAAGACCCTAAAAACCCTAATTTAAAAACAATTAAACTTCAAAATCACAAAATAAAAAAATAAAAAAATAACCAAAACAAAATCAAAAACTTAAAGCAAAACCCAAATAAAATCAAAACCCTGAAAACCTAAAACCAAACTAAAACCTAAAAACAAAACTAAAGGCCCAAAATTAGCCCGTTTAGCCCAACATTATGTCATTCTCACATCAATTGGGAACTTTGGAAATAGGGAAATTAATGCTACAGTGCACAGTCCTTTTTCTTCCACAACGATCCCCCACTTCCTCCTTCCTACATTCTGGCCAACTGCAACCATCACCCACGATCCTCCTCACTCGTTCCACCCCTTAATGCCTTGACAACCGCATCAGAGGAGAGGGGGGAGCGCACCTGAACAGAGAAGAAGGGAGAACGGAGAGATCGTCGGAGACCAGAGGAGAGAGCCTGAGAGAGCATCCATTCGAACCCTAGACCACCCAACCCTTTTTCCACATCCAGAGCTCCTCCCCCATCACCTTTGCAACCTAGGAGCCTCGTTGAACCGCCGGAGGTGTAACCAGAGCATCGCCGACGACTCTCGCTGGGAGAAACAGCCTCTTAGCGAGGTATCCCTCCCCCTTCAGTTCATTTTTTTTATCTCTTTTGGTTGCATTAGGACCATTCGAGCCCTCTAGGCGTGCTCCGCCGAAGTTGGCAGGCCCAGCCCGCCGTCATCTCCGCCTCCTGTGGTGGGTTCACCACCATCGGCGAGGCCAGGAGCTTCCTGGGATGGAAAAAGGCCTCAGGGGCCTTCCCCCACTCTTCCTCATCCTCCTCCCTGACCCTCGTTGCTCAGGGGACGTTTTAGTTGGCCTCCCACCGCCAGAAGCAAAACACCGACACCGCTGCGACCTCCGACCGCCGCTCCTTCGCCGCGCGGTCGCTGGAAGCCTCCGGAGGTCCCCGTCGCTCGTGACCACGCCCGGGAGCTCCCCCACATCACCACGAACGTCCCCATGTTGGCCTGACGTCGCTCTAGCCACCAGACAATCGTCGCCGTCACCGCTGCACCCATCGTCGGAGAGCACGAGGTGGGGAGAGCCCTTCAGGCCATACCAGCCTCTAATGACCCCACTGGAATCCTCCGAGCACTTCCCTGGAGCTTCCCGGATGCTCGCCGCGTCAACCCAGCCTCCACACCGCCTCTAGAAGCCTCCGTAGTCGTCTTCTCCGACGTCGACCGCCGCTCGCCAGAGCTCGAGGTGGGGGAGGCTTCTCAGGCCTCCCCAGTTCAGCCCACTGTCCTGGAGGTGCTTCTCGTGAAGCCCCTTAGCTTTTTCGACCACCGTCGCCGCTTTCTCGCCGTCACTGTGCCGTCGGAAGCTCGTCGGAGCACGCGCCGGAGAGGGATCACTGGTGATCTTCGAAAAATAGATTTAGGAAATTTTTTCTTTCAATGTTTTGTAATTACACATTAGTCCTAATAATCGTTACATATAGGTCCTTAGAATTTCTTTCAGGTCCTTTTTCTTGCATTCAGGTCCTTTTTCCTTACATCAAGGTCTTTTCTTACATCCAAGTCCTTTTTTATTAATTTAAGGTCCTTTTTTATTACACTTAGGTCCTGTAGTTTTGTGTTTAAGCCCCTGAAGATGTAAATAAGTTTCATTTCTTTATTATTTCTGTAAATATTGCATGTTTTGTCCTATTAAAATTTTAATTTGATTTTAAGCCCATGTATGTTTGTTTCTTCACTGTTTGACCCCTATATTTATGTTTTCGTTGCAAATGAGCCCTGAACATTTATTTTGTGACCCCTGAGTTTCTTTATTTTAAAATTGTATTGTAAATATTTCACATTTTCCCGTGTTTAACATTTAATTGCATTTCAGTCTTATTCATGCAAGTTTTCTCACACTTATGCCCCTGAGATCATGTTTTCTTTGCATGTAAGTCCTGACATTTTGCATTTTACCCTCAGAGGTTTTTTGAAAAGAGTTTCCATTATACAATTTGCATTTCAGACCTTAAAGTTTTTCATAATTACACTGATCATGTAAAAATCATAAGCTTTTTCACATTTTGGTCCTAAAATTTTGCAAATCAGTCCCTGATTTCAATATAATGTTTTTAGACAGGAAAATTTACGTCTAGGTCCCTAAAACTTTCTTAAATCATTAATGATAGTTTTTATTGTATTTTAAATCACATTTTAATATATTTCACATTTATTGACCACTTGTGCTTGTAAATCTCCACTTGAATAAAGTTTTCATCAAAAAATCATGTTTGAAATATAAACGAACATCGGGTGGCAAGTTGGAATTATCAATATGAAAAAATAGGTTGCCCACCCTCCTCAGCAGTCCCTCCCTTCTCCGCCGTGTCCCTCCCTGCTCCACCCTTGCCCATCCTCTGGGCGTCCCTCCCTCCTCAGCGGTCCTCCCTCCCTGCTCTGCCATTGCCCAACCTCTGGGCGTCTCACATGTCGGGGAGCCATTGTACAACCTCTGGGCGTCCCTCCCTCCTCAACGGTCCTCCCTCCTTCGCTGCCTCCCTCCCTGCTTCGCCCTTGCCCAACCTCTGGGCGTCCCTCCCTTTGTCGCCGCGTCCCTCCTCCCTCTGCGGTCCTCCCTCCTCCGCCGCCTCCTTCCCTGCACCGCCGCGTCCCTCCCTCCAGGCTTCAGGCCTTCGAGGAGTGGGTAGTGGGGATCGAGGCTAATGGCGCTCGTCAACGGGGATGGGAGTGGCTGAATTGACGGAGTCGTTCAGGAAGGTTCTTTGGGGCTTCTGACCTAGAGATCGAGCCGTCGTGCGTCGAGGATGGCCGCAGGGAGACGGTGGTCCGACACGATAAATCATAGATCGGCTTCTCGCCGTCGACGACGACCGGCTTCTCGCTGTCGCCACTTCTACAATGGGAAGAAAGCCTCGTAGGTATGCACCACTCTGTCTATTCCTCTTGAGTAGGCAGTCTTCCCTTCTGGATCGGTTTCTCACCGTCGTCGGCGACCGGTTTATCGCTGTCGCCACTTCCGTAATGGGGAGAAAGCCTCGCAGGTATGCATCCCTCTACCTACTCCTCTCGACGAGACTATTCCATGGACGTGGAACTTCCCTGTAAGCGGGAGGGGGGGGGGGATTTTTCGCTTCCTGGTTGCTTCTAGGAAAGCTATGTCTTTCCTGGTGTTCTGAGGATGTGGCTGGCTTGGATTTTTGGGTAATCTTACACATTAATCTTGTGGCAAGGCTAATAGCGTTACATCCTTTTGCATTTAGCAATCTTTCTATCTGTATTTTGTGCACTGATGTTGCTGCAGTCAAGGGTTTGAATGTTTACAATTTTTCTATTCGGATTACTTCCGATTTAATCATGCCCATTAGCCTCTCTTCATCCTATTGTGGATTTGACGAAATTCTTTGTGACCTTTCGATTCTCAGGGTCGACAGATCCAATGATCCGGAGAGCTGGATATCTTCTTCCTTCGACGTAGTATATGACCCACTCTCTTCCCTTAGGGTTTTCCCTTCGTCGATTACCTCTCGGCTTTGAAAAAGATAACAATATGCGTGCAATAACTTCTTTGGAAAGTGATCGTGTAATGGAGCATACTCCTCATGTCCCGCGACTGCCTCATCAGATCTATGAGGATGGAGTCCTTTCTTTGGATTAATGTTTTATTAATCGAACTTTTTAATTTTTGATACAATTTGAACACCTTGTGTGAGCCTGGTGTGTTGTTGCATGTTGTTGGCCATTCTTGTTTTTGTGGTGGAATTATTATTTTTTATCCACCTGGACTGTAATATGGTCCTGAATTTACTGTGTCTGAACTTTTCATTAATATAAAGTTTACTGTTAACAAACAAAAAAAAATAAACGAACATCTGGTTTCACATTTTTGTCAGATTTGCACCTTATGTGGGAATTTTGCATAGTAGACCTTAGGTTTTCAAAAAATTACCAAAGTACAATTTTCACACATGTCACATCACATAGCCACATTTTCTTTAAATTTTACATCCTAGCATCAAGATAAGACTTTTTAAATACATTTTTAACCATGAACTTTCTCTTTCTGTGAATTTTACACATTAGACCCTGAGTTTTTAGGGAATTGTCTAAGCACAATTCTCACATCCCAATATCACATTTTCCTTTGATCCATCATCTGTACACTAGGGAAGAAGTTTCTGAATGAATTTTAATCCAGATTTTGGTCCTATTTGTGAATTTTGCATTTGGGTCCCTATACTTGTCCTTTATTGTTTTCACATTGTTTTATTGTTTCAAGACCTTTTATTTTGCATGTTTTCTTTTTATTGATATTTTTCATACATTTTGGCATATCTTAGACCATGCATTTATCACATTTGACAACTAAAATGACCAAATTGCCCCTGAGTCTTCAATTCATGCACATGTGTGTCAGTTATTGCACCAAGTCATGCATAATCACTGTCCAAGGCATTCCTTTGCATCCTTTACCCATTTAGGTACATTTCCATGCATTTTACATAGTTTTTGCTGTATTTGCACATTAATCCTTCCTTTTTGAATAAGTTTGCATTTCATGTATTCTTCCGTGGATTTTTCTCCCATCTGTCGTCGGATTCCTCTGTTGAATATTTGATTTGATTATCTTTATTCCATGTTTTCGGATTTTTCGATTTGATTTGGATTTCAACGCCCAAGGGCATATATTAACAGACCTGAAGGTCGGCATTGGCCCCACCACAGATTATTTTCCCTTTTTGATTTTCACGACCTTTTCCATGATTCCAATGACTCGGGTTGACCCCACCTTCCATCTTTTTGACCTCAGTATCATTTTCTAGACTTTTCTTTACAAAAACATCGTTATTTTATGTGAATTTCTTCACATGTCACAGTTATCCTGTTTATGTGGACTTCTTTGTAGTTTTCCCACTTTGATTTCTACGATGCTTTCTTTGATTCTAACGACTTGAGTCAGTTGCATTTTTGACATTCTTGAGACCTGTACGATTTTTCGAGTCCTTCTCGCCAGAAACCTTGACATTTCATGTGATTTTCTTTGTTGTGTCGTACTTTGTGATTTCATTATTTCGCGAGGATTTCTTTTGTAGTTTTTGCGTACCATCTTATACATCCATCCAGTCTTGTCTTGGCACTCACGTCAACATGATTAGAACACAATCTATGCATATCAAACATTCATTCAGCCTCTAGCAAGCGAATCAGATTAGAAAGACCGAGTTCCTTTGGTATACGGAAGTGCCTAACACCTTCCCCGTGCGCAATAGGAATCCTTACCCATCCTCTGGTTAGTAGACATCTGGTTTTCATGTTTGCATCTCATTCATTCACTTTTTGTGATTCGTTTGTGGTTTTCCTCGTCTTTCCCTTAAAAGACTAGGTGACGACTCCTTTTCCTTTCCGTTTCATCCCATCTCGAGCCCTCGCCATCTTGGCATTACTGTGGACTCCTCCCTTCTAGCGCGACTCCGCACCGGACCCCCCCGAGCTGGGGCATTGTCACAAGATTAAAGTATAAATATTTAATTTGTAAAATATCTTACTATTCACTATTCACCCCTTCTAGTGAAGCCTAAGGATCCAACAACATTCCCCTTTTAGATGCAATCCAATAAGTTCTTACATATGCCAAAATATCTCAAAGACTTGTGTACTAGAAAAAGACCTACTAAAGTACTTAAGAAAGTTTTTCTAACAAGCAATGTTAGCTTCATTCTGACAAACCAATTGTCTATGAAATACAAAAATCTAGGAAGTCCCATAATATCATGTGTCATAAGCAATACCAAATTTGATACGGATTTTCTTGATTTAGGAGCTAACATTACTGTGTTACCATATTCAGTATATCAGCAACTAAGGCTAGGAGAAATAGAGGAAACTGATTTAATCATATAGTTAGCTAATAGATCATTTAGGACACCAATGGGGATGGTTAAAAATGTTTTAGTTAAGGTCAATGACTTTGTTTATTTTGTAAACTTTGTAATCCTGAAAACCCAACTCCTGACTAACCTCAAAGGCCAGAGTCCTGTTATCTTAGATCGACCATTTCTTGCTACTTCTAATGTCTTAATTAATTATCGGAATGATTCCATGAGGTTAAGTTATAGGGATCTGACCGTTACATTGAATATTTTTAATTTATATAACAAATTGAGGCAAGAATCAAATGAAATATTTTAAGTTAACTTGATTGAGGATTTTTCAAAGGATGAAATCAAGCTTAATCCTCAAGATTTTGACCAAAAAACTAAGAGAACATTTGAGGATGAGTTGACAATTATTGATAAAGCTAGTGGTTCAGTCCACAGTAGAACTTGCAAGTCTAATGGCCGGCACACCCCTCCTCCTGAGCCTATCATTATTGAGCCTAGACCAATGCTTAAGCCATCCACACTGGAGTTCAAACTTTTTCTGAAAAACCTCAAATATACCTATCTAGGAAAAGACCAGATCTTTCCTATCAACATTACAACCAACTTGTCTCGACAACAAGAAAAAGAATTGTTGACCGTCCTTAAGAAAAACAAGGAATTCATAGGTTGGATCATGATTGATGTTTGAGGAATAAATGGAACAATTGTTCAACATTGGATATATTTGATAGAAGAGGCTCTGTAGACACTCCGATTTTGAAGTCACTTGGCAGCAGGCTCCTCCGGTTGATGCTCTGGTCGCGGCCACCCAAAACCCTAGCCCACACAAGCCCAATTAGGCCCACACTAGCCCACCTGACCCATTTAAACCTGAAATCCAACAAATCAACCTAAGTCCACTTAATCCAGTCAAAAGTCCCTTAAAAATCCATAAATAAACCCTAATTAACTCAAAATCCCTAAATAAACCCTAATTAAAAAATAAAACCTTAAATCCCAAAATTAAAATCACTTAATTAAACTTAAAATAATAAAACCCAAGCTCAAATTAAAATCACGTAATTAAACTTAAAATAATAAAATCCGAAAATCCTAATTAAAATCACAAAAAAAACCTAAAATAATAAAATCCAAAAGCTCAAATTAAAATCACTTAATTAAATTTAAAATAATAAAATTCAAAACCTAATTAAAATCATTTAATTAAA
>JAMKQA010040474.1:0-16829 GCA_024699735.1 Posidonia australis
TTTTATTTTAACCAGATAGGGAGGCAAACAAGTCTCTACTCTCCTAATCATGGCAAACTCTAGAAGAAAGGGGAAAAACACACAATTTGCATCCAAAATAGTCAAGAAAAAGCGTAAACATGGCATGTGCTTGTGTTGTGCTCAAGGAGGTGAATAAAACGCAGGTATCAACAAACAAAACATGAATCAGAGCATGTGCATGTGCAGTGGCATAGCAACAGTGTAAAGAAAGCAAAAAGGCATGTGTAGTCAAATATGTACAAGAAAATATCACAAGCAAACAAACCAATGACAAGTAGGGAAACCAGAACGAGAGCTAGAATCTGGTTATCCCCAGCAGAGTCGCCAATTCCTGTGACCATGCTGGTGGAACCCCTAGGCGCGGTTCACCAAACCTACTCCGGTGTGCGGAAACACACGGGGAGGTCCGATACAGTCATGGCGAAAATGGTGAATCCGGTGGAAGAGACAAGACTCAGAAACACCAAAGGGAAGACAAAAGGATAAGGAAAGGAGTCGCCACCTAGTCTTTTAATGGAAAGACAAGGGAAACCATGAAAACACAAAAAAAGGCAGAAAGTAAACAAAATGCAAAATGCATGTGTGATCTGTGCCTAATGGATAATGCAAGATGAATGCGAGCTACAGAAAGGGTAAGGATTCTGGTTACTCATGGGGAAAGGGTTAGGCACCTCCATGCGCCCGAGAAAACTCGGTTTTTCTAGGCTTCCTACTGTCTATGGTCTGCTAAATGCGTGCTTGCTTATTCTATATGCTCATGCATGAAGGTGACTAAAAAACATGCCACATCAAGGAGAAGTGAAATCAAAGGAAAAAGTTAATCCGAGGGTCAAATGGTGGCATTGTCAATGCCGCTTTACTATACGCCATTGGGCGATGAGGAAAATCATGAATCATGAAATTCTCGGAAAGCATCTCGCTTACAACGGAAAATGGGATAAATCCGAGAAATTCAAGAAGGGGAAAATAATCCTTGTTTCGGGACCATGTCGGCTTTATAAGCCTTTTACTGTATGCCCTCGGGCGATGGAAAACCAAAATAAGTGAAAACTACAGAAAACCGAGGGAAACCTGGAAAATGAGAAGACTAAGCTCGAAACATAGCTAGAAAGCGTGCACCAAACAAGGAAGAAAAGACGGGAAAAACCATGCAAAAAGATGTGAAAAGTATGCAAAATGCAAGTGTGAGTGCAAATCTGAAGAAGTCTAGGGGGTTTTGTGCAAAAAGCCCAAATCAGAGGAAAATTGACATTCAGAAGCCCAAATCAGCGAAAATACATAGGAAAACACATTCCATGCATGTATGACGAAATCTCGGGTCAAATGTGCTCTATAGTGCAAAATGATGTTCTCTAGGGGCTAAAATGCAATTTACCCACTAATGCATGCATGTACATCAATTTAGCACAAAATCTGGATAAAAATGCAAGAAAAAATACTCAGAAATGATTCAAGGGCAAAATAGTCATTCTACCCCTGAAAATAGCAAATCACAGTAATTACAATAAAGCACAGGGGTTAAACTGCAAAATACCCAGCAACCAAAGCATTCAGGAATCATTCTGAAGAAAACAGGGGTAAAAGTGCAATTAAACCATGAAAACAAACTTCTGAAATATTTTAAAACAAAGTCAGGGAGTTTTGTGCAATTTTCACAGTAAAATAAGCCTTCTAGAAGTTTCCTGTAAAACATAGGGGCCTAAATGTAATTTGTCCAACGAAAACATGCTTCTGGAAAAGTTTCATAGAAGTATGAGGGCTAAAATGCAAGTTAACCAACAATACAACTATCTAGAGAGTTTTTGAAATAAGAAAGGGCTTTTTATACAATTTTCACTGTAAAAAGAATTGTCAGAAACATTTCGGAGACATCATGGTCTTATATGCAATTTCCATTGTAAAAATGAACTGCTAGAAACATTTTGAGAAAGCTCAGGGTCTTTCATGCAATTTTCATAGGAAAATGAACTTGCTGGAAGTTTTTAAGAAATTAAAAGGTCCTTCTGGCAAAATGTCTGAAAGAAAATATGTTTCAAAGACACTAGGGGCTTTTATTAAAGTTTTAAACATAGAAAACATTACTTTAAATGCTCAAGGTAAGAAATGTAATATTTTCAGTTAAAAGTTTATTCGAAACATTTTAGAAAAATGAGTGCAGGACCTATATGCAATAAAAGGACCAGAAAGTTATTCTAGAAGGACCTATTTGCAAGAAAAACATAAACTACAGATTTTATTTAAAATAAAAGTTTGAAATGTTTTTAAAACTAAAAAAGGGATGACGGTCGTCGGCGATGGAGCTCGCCATTGCCGACTATCAGAGGGGGGCAAACAAGCCTTCCCGTGGTCCGATCCTAGATCAGACTTCACGAGAGGCAAGAAGGAGAGGAGAGGAAGACATCCAACGGAGTGTATGGACAATCCTGTGGTGGGAACGGGCCTCCCACGTACCTCGTCGTCGAGGTGCTCCGGCAACGGAACCGTGGCTACTGGTGGCGCTCGAGGCGGCGATGCTGCGATCTGGGGCCTCCAGAGGGTTGAGGATGAGTAGGGGGTATTTCTGGACTGGCGCAGAGGTTGGTGGAGCGAGGTGGTGGCCTGACCGTCGTCGTCGTGGCTTCCTCCGGTGAGCGGCGTTGCAGCAGCGGTCTTGCAATCATGGCGCGGTTTTGGAGGCTCGGGTGCGCTTGCGGGAGGCTGAGGAGTGATCCTGGATGATCGGAGGGGCTTTGCAATGTGGGAGGCGTGCGGTCGACCTCTGGACTCCGTCGTCTTCTTCGACGACGGCGAGATCTAGGCGATTCTCCAACGATCTCGGCGCGGGCTTCTGGAGCGGTGGAGCGACGAGGCATGGGGCGGAAAAGCTTCGGGAAGACTAGAGGAGGAAGAGGGAAGACTCAGGGGTCCAGGAGAATTCCTGGATTGCCCCCCCCACCTCTGTCGCCGAAATTGGGCGACGGTGGGGGCACGGAGGAGCTTCTCTTATCAGGGGATCACTCTGGATCCCCTGGGATTGCTCCAGGAAGGGGGAGAGAGACCTAAAGTCACATAAATTAAAAGCTGGAAGAGTCCAAAACGACGTATAGGGCCTCTGCGCCTCACCAGAGCTCTGGAACGATGGCCTTCCTCCTCCGCGACAGCTCTCGCTTTGGAATTCTCTCCTTCTCGCTCTCAGTTTTCTCTCTTGAAACGTCTAATCTCTGAAACGCTGGCATCCTCCTTATATAGGTGAGGAACCCAACGAATTCGTAACAGAATGTCCCCTACTCCTCTAACAGACCGTCCAACAGACCAGCCCACTCCTTAACCGATCAGACACTCCTCCTAACAGACTAACAAACCCCTAACAGCTATCCCCTAGTTGCTCCCTTGGCTGCCGACAGGATGAACAGCGATCCAGTGTCTCGCCGGTGGTTGATCTAGTGGCTGGGCTGCTCTGGGGAGTTGCTAGCTCAATGGGGTGAAGGAGATCTGCTGGTTGAAACAGGCTCGTGGGACTTGGGTGAAGTCAAAGAGGATGGTTGTGCTTGAAAGGTGAATTGAGGAGGAAGATATGTTCAGTAAGATAGGAAATAGGAGAAATATTGGAATGTTTTAGTAAGTTGGCATTTGGTAAATGAAGATGGGAGAGAAATAGTTTTAATTTTGGTGAAAATACAAAATAGGAGAAGATGTGGATGGAGCCATTATGGGCCTTCATGGGCCTCCATGGGCCTATGTGGGCCTTGTGGGCCCCCATGGGCCCAAATGGGATTAGGTGGGCCCAAATGGACCAAATGAAGTCAAATGGGCCTAAAATGGGCTTGTGGGTTTAATGGGCCCAATTGGGTCTCCATGAATTAAATGCCTTTGGTTTAGTCAGAGCTCAGCCACCACATCTCTATTCTGCAAAATCAGAAAATTGGGGTGTTTACAGTATCGAACGGAGTCTAGATTGGCCCATCCCTGATTCTATCCGGATGGATGAATCTCGGTGCCAACCTTTGCCTATGAATACCGACCCTGATCGGTGTATTCAAGGCCCCCTTTTCCAACTTCTTTTAGACCACCGGACGTGGTCTAGATTGTCCCATCCCATATTCTATCCGGAAAGACGAAACTCGATGCCACCCTATGCCATTGACTTCCTACCCTGACCGGCAGATTCAAGGCCCCATTTTCCATCTTCATATAGACTACCGGACGGGGACTAGATTGTCCCATCCTGGTTTCTATCTGGAAGCACAAGTATTGGTGCCATCCTTTGCCATTGAATTCCGACCCTTATCAATGGATTCATGGCCCCCTTTTCCATCTACTTCTAGACTACCTGACAGAGAAAAAGTTGTCCCATCCCTGATTCTATCTGTAAGGACGAATCTTGGTGCCAACCTTTGCCTTTGAATTCCAACCCGGACAGGCGCATTCAAGGCCCCCTTTTCAAGATTCTTCTAGACTACCGATCGGAGTCTAGATTGTCCCATCCCAGATTCTATCCAGACGGACGAATCTCGGTGCCACCCGTTGCCATTGTATTCCGTCCCGTTGCCATTGTATTCCGCCCTTTACCATCTTCTTCTAGACTACCGGATGGAGTGTTGATAGCCCCATCCCACATTCAATCTGGTCGGATGAATCTCGGTGCCATCCTTTGCCTTTGAATTTCGACCCTGACCGGTGGATTCAAGGCCTCCTATTCCAACTTCCTCTTGACTACTGGATGGAGTCTAGATTGTGCCATCTCTGATACTATCTAGAGGGACGATTCTCGGTGCCACCCTTTTCCCTTGAATACGGACCCAAACCGGTGGAATCAAGGCCCCCTTTTCCATCTTCTTCTAGACTACAGGATGGGTTCCAGATTGTCCCATACCAGATTCAATCTAGACGAACGAATCTCGGTGCCAACTTTTGCCTTCGATTACCTACCCAGACAGGCGGATTCAAGGCCCCCTTTTCCATCTTCTTCTAGACTACCGGACGGGGTTAAGATTGTCCCAACCTAGATTCTATCCGGACGGGCAAATATTGGTGCCACCCATTGCCATTGAATTTCGACCCTGACTAAAGGATTCAAGGCCTCCCATTTTCCATCTTCTTCAAGACAACGAGACGGAGTTTAGATTGTCCCATCCCAGATTCTATCCAGACGGACGAATCTTGGTGCCACCCTTTGCCTTTGAATTTCGACCCAGACTGGCGGATTCACGACCCCCTTTTCAATCTTCTTCTAGACTACTAGACGGAGACTAGATTGTCCCATCCAAGATTCAATCCGGACGGACGATTCTCGATGCCACCCTTTGCCTTTGAATTTCGATGCTGACTAGTGGATTCAAGGCCCCACTTTCCATCATCTTCAAGAATACTGAACATAGTCAAGATGGTCCCATCCCTAATTCTATCCGTAAGGATGATTCTCGGTGCCACACTTTGCCTTTGAATTCCGACCCTGATCGGCAGATTCATGGACCCCTTTTCCGTCATCTTCTAGACTACCAAACGGGGTCAAGATTTTCCAACCCCAGATTCTATCCTGTCGGACGAATCTCGGTGCCACCCGTTGCCAATGAATTGCTACCCTTACCGGCGGATTCACGTCCCCCTTTTCCGTCTTCTTCTAGACTACTAGACGGGGTCTAGATTGTCCCATCCCAAATTCTATCTGGACGGATGAATCTCAGTGCCACCCATTGTCTTTGAATTCCGACCCTGGTTGGTAGATTCAACGCCCCCTTTTCCATCTTCTTCTAAACAGCCGGACGGAGTCTTGATTGTCCCACCCAGAGTCTATTCGGATGGATGAATTTCGGTGCGATCCTTTGCCATTGAATTCCATCCCTGACCGGTGAATTCAAGGCCCCCTTTTCAAGCTTCTTCAAGACTTCCAGTCGGAGTCTAGATTGTCCCATCCCAGATTCTATCTAGATGGATGAATCTCGTTGCCATGCATTGCCTTTGAATTTTGCCCCTGACTGGTGGATTCAAGGCCCCCATTTCCATTTTCTTCTAGACTACCAGACAGAGTTTAGATGGTCCCATCCTAGATTCTATCCAGACAGACAAATCTTTGTGCCAACCTTTGCCTTCGAATTCTAACCCTGATCGGCGAAGTCATGTCTGCCTTTTCCATCTACTTCTAGACAACCAGACCGTGTCTAGATTTTCCCATCCCACATTCAATCCGAACAGAAGAATCTCGGTGCCATCCATTGCCATTGACTTCTGACCCTGACTGGTGGATTCAAGGCCCACATTTCCAATTTCATCAAGACAACCAGACGGAGTCTAGATTGTCCCTTCCCAAATTCTATCCGGCCGGACGAATCTCGGTGCCACCCTTCGCCTTTGAATTCCGAACCTGAACGGCGGATTCGGCCCCCTATTCCATCTTCTTCTAGACAGCCGGATGGAGTCCTGATTGTCCAATCCCAGATTCAATCATGACAGATGAATCTTGGTGCCACCCTTTGTCTTTGAATTCCGACCTTGACTGGTGGATTTATGGCCCCCTTTTCCGTCTTCTTCTAGATTACCAGACGGAGTCTAGATTGTCCTAACCCAGATTCTTTCCAAACAGATGATTCTTGGTGCCACCCAATGCCTTGGAATTGCAACACTGACCAGCAGATTCGAGGCCTTATTTTCAATCTCTTCTTGACTACCTGATGGAGTCAAGATGGTCTCATCCCAGATTCTATCTGGACGAATGAATCTTGGTGCCACCATTTACCTTTGAATTCCGACCCTGACAGGCAGATTCAAGGCCCCCGTTTCCATCTTCTTTGATACTACCAGACGGAGACTCGATGGTCCCATCCCTGATTCTATCTGGACAGACGAATCACGGTGCCACCCTTTGCCTTCGAATTCCGACCCTGACCGGTAGATTCAAGGCCCCCATTATCCATCTTCTGCTATACTACCAGACGGAGTCGAGATTATCCCATCCCAGATTCTATCTAGACAGACGAATCTCGGTGCCACCATTGCCATTGAATTCTGACCCTGACTGGTGGTTTCAAGGCCTCCCATTTCCATCTACTTCAAGACAACTGGATGAAGTCTAGATGGTCCCATCCCAGATTCAATCCGAACGAAAGAATCTCAGTGCCACTCATTGCCATTGAATTCTGACCCAGACCAGCGAATTCCAGGCCCCAATTTCCATCTTCTTCTAGACTACCGGACGGATTCTAGATGGTCCCATCCCATATTCAATCCAGATGGACCAATCTTAGTGCCACCCTTTGTCTTTGAGTTCCGACCCAAATCAGCGGATTCAAGGCTGCCTTTTCATCTTCTTGTACACTACTAGACGGAGTCTAGATTTTCCCATCCCACATTCTTTCCGGATAGATGAATCTTGTTACCACCCTTTGCCATTGAATTCTGACCCTGACCGGTGGATTCAAGGCCTCCTTTTCCTTCTTCTTCTAGACTACCAGACGGAGTCTAGATTGTCCCATCTCAGATTCTATCCAGCCAGATGAATCTCGGTGCTACCCTTTGCCTTTGAAATCCAACCCTGACCGGTGGATTCAAGGCCCCCTTTTCTATCTTCTTCTAGACTACTGAACGGAGTCTAGATAGTCCCATCCCAGATTCTATCAGGACGGACGAATCTCATTGGCACCCATTGCCAATGAATTCCAACCCTGACCAGTAGATTCAAGGCCTCATTTTCCATCTTCTTCTAGACTACCAAACGGAGTCTAGATGGTCCCATCACATATTCAATCCGGACGGACGAATCTCTGTGCCACCATTTGAATTTGAATTCCGACCCAGATAGGCAGATTCGAGGTCCCCTTTTCCATCTTCATCTAGCCTACTAGACGGACTCTAGATTGTCCCATCCCAAATTCAATCTGGACAGACGAGTCTCTGTGCCACCCATTGCCTTTGAATTCTAACCCTGACCGGCAGATTCAAGGCCCCCATTTCAATCTTCTTCTAGACTACCGCACGGTGTCAAGATTGTCCCATGCCAGATTCTATCCGAAAGGACGAATCTCGGTGCCACCCTTTGCCTTTGAATTCCGACCATGACTAGCGGAAACATGGCCCCATTTTCCACCATCCTCTTGACTACCGGACGGAGTCAAGATTATCCCATCCCAGAATCAATCATGAGAGATGAATATCGGTGCCACCCTTTGCCATTGAATTCCGACCAATACCAACGGATTCAAAGCCCCATTTTCCATCTTCTTCAAGATAATCGGACGTAGTCTAAATGGTCCAACCACAGATTCTTTCCGGATGGATGAATCTCGATGCCACCCGTCGCCATTGTATTCTAACCTTGACAGGTGGATTCATTGCCCCCTTTTCCATCTTCTTCAAGACTACCAGACGGAGTCTAGATTGTCCAATCCCAGATTCAATCCGAACGGAAGAATCTCAATGCCACCCTTGCCTTTGAATTTCGACCCTGACTGGTGAAATCAGGGCCCCTTCTTCCATCTTCTTCTAGACTACTAGATGGAGTCTAGATTATCCCATCCCTTATTCCATCCAGATGGATGAATTTCGGTGCCACCCTTTGGCCTTTAATACCGACCTTGTCTGGAGTATACAAGGCCCCCTTTTCCATCTTCTTCTAGACAACGAGACTGGGTCTAGATTGTCCCATCTCATATTCTATCTGGACGGATGAATCTCGGTGCCAACCTTTGCCTATGAATACCTACCCTGATCGGCAGATTCAAAGCTCCCCTTTCCATCTTCTTCTAGACTACCTGACGGGGTCTAGATTGTCCCATCCCAGATTCAATCCGGACGGGCGATTATTGGTGCAAACCTTTGTCATTGAATTCCGACCAAGATCGGTGGATTGAAGGCACCCTTTTCCATCTTCTTCTAGACTACCGGACAGACACTAGATTGTCCCATCCCAGATTCTATCCAGACGGACAAATCTCGGTGCCAACCTTTGCCTTTGAATTCCAACCCTGACAGGCGCATTCAAGGCTCCCTTCCCAAGCTTCTTCTAGACTATCGGTCAGAGGCTAGATTTTCCCATCCCAGATTCTATCCAGACGGATGAATCTCGGTGTCACCCTTTGCCTATGAATTCTGACCTTGACTGGTGGATTCAAGGCCCCCCTTTCCATCTTCTACTAGACTATCGGACGGAGTCCAGATTGTGCCATCCTTGATTCTATCTGGACGGACGAATCTCGGTGCCACCGATTGCCTTTGAATTTCGACCCTGACCAGCTGATTCAAAGCCCCATTTTCCATCTTCTTCTAGACTACGAGATGGAGTCTAGATGGTCCCATCCCATATTCAATAAGGACAGACGAATCTCAGTGCCACCCTTTGCCTTTGAATTTTGACCCTGACCGGTGGATTCAAGGCCCCCTTCTCCATCATCTTCTAGACTACCAGATGGAGTCTACATTTTCCCATCCCACATTCTATCCAGTCGGATGAATCTCGGTGCCACCCTTTGCCTCTGAATTTCGACCCTGAGCGGTGGATTCAAGGCCCCGTTTTCCATCTTCTTCTAGACTACCGGACGGAGTCTAGATTGTCATGTCCCAAATTCTATCCGGTTGGACGAATCTTGGTGCCACCCTTTGCCTTTAAATTCTGACACTGACCGGTGGATTCAAGGCCCCCTTTCCCATCTTCTTCTTGACTACTGGACGGTGTCTAGATTGTCCCATCCTAGATTCTATCTGGACGGACGAATCTCTGTGCCACCCATTGCCTTTGAATTCCGACCCTAACCTGCGGACTCAAGGCCCCAATTCCCATCTTCTTCTAGACTACCGGACGGAGTCTAGATGGTCCCATCCCATATTCAATCTGGACGGACGAGTCTCTATGCCACCCCTTGCCATTGATTTTCGACCCAGATTGGCATATTCGAGCCCCCTAAACCATCTTCAGCTCGACTACTTGACGGAGTCTAGATTGTCCCAACCCAGATTCTATCCAAACAGATGTGTCTCAGTGCCACACTTTGCCATTGAACTCTGACCCTAACCGGCGGATTCAATTACCCCTATTCCATCATCTTCTAGACTACCAGACGGTGTCAGATTGTCCCCTGCCAAGTTCTATCCAGACGGACGAATCACGATGCCACCCTTTGCCTTTGAATTCCGAACCTGACCAACGGATTCTTGGCCCCTTTTTCCATCTTCTTCTAGACTACCTGACGTGTCTAGATTGTCCCATCCCAGAATCTACACGGACAGACGAATCTCGGTGCCACCTTTCGCCATTAAATTCCGACCCTAACCAGTGGATTCAATGCCCCCTTTTTCAACTTCTTCTAGGCTACCGGACGGAGTCTAGATTGTCCGATTCAAGATTCTATCCAAACAGACGAATCTTGGTGCCACCCTTTGCCTTTGAATTCCGACGCTTACCAGCGGATTCAAGGCCCATTCTCCATCTTGTTCTAGACTACCGGACGTAGTCTAGAAGGACTCATCCCAGATTCTTTCCGGACAGACGAATCTTGGTGCCACCCTTTGCCTTTGAATTCCGACGCTTACCAGGAAGATTCAAGGCCCTTTTTTCCAACTTCTTCTAGACCACTGGACGGAGTCTAGATTGTCTCATCCCATATTCAATCCGGATGGATGAATCTCAGTGCCACCCTTTGCCTTTGAATTCCGACCCTGACCAGTGGATTCAAGGCCCCCTTTCCCATCCTCTTCTAGACTACCAGGACGAAGTCTAGATTTTCCCATCCCTGATTCTACCCACATGGATGAATCTCGGTGCCAGCCATTGCCTTCGAATTCCGACCCTAACCAGCGGATTAAAGGACTCCTTTTCCATCTTCATTTAGACTACAAAACGAAGCCTAGATGGTCCCATCCCAGATTCAATCCGGATGGATGAATCTTAGTGCCATCCTTTGCCTTTGAATTCCGACCGTGACTAGTGGATTCATGGCCCCCTTTTCCAACTTCTTCTAGACTACCAGACGAAGTCTAGATTTTCCCATCCCACTTTCTATCTGGTCAGATGAATCTCGGTGCCACCCTATGCCTTTGAATTCTGACCCTGACTGGTGGATTCAAGGCCCCCTTTTCCATCTTCATCGAGACTACCAGACGGAATCTAGATTGTCCCATCCCAGATCCGATCCAGCCAGACGAATCTCGGTGCCACCCTTTGCCTTTGAATTCTGACCATGAACAGTGGATTCAGGGCCCCTTTTTCCATCTTCTTCTAGACTACTAGACGAAGTCTAGATTGTCCCATCCCAGATTCTATCCAGATGGACGAATCTCCTTGCCACCCATTGCCTTTGAATTCTGACCCTGACCTGCCAATTCATGGCCTTAATTTCCATCTTCTACTAGACTACCGGACGGAGTCTAGATGGTCCCATCCCATATTCAATCCAGACGAATGAATCTCTACGCCACCCATTGCCTTTGAATTCCAACACTGACCGGCAGATTCGAGGCCCCCTTTTCCATCTTCATGTAGACTACTAGACGAAGTGTAGATTGTCCCATCCCAGAATCTATCCAGACAGATGTGTCTCAGTGCCAGCCTTTGCCTTTGAATTCTGACCTTGACCGGCGGATTCAATTCTAGCTTTTCGGTCTTATTCCTGACTACCAGACGGTGTCAAGATTTTCCCATGTCAGATTCCATCAGGACGGATGAATCTTGTTGCCACCCTTTGCCATTGAATTCTGACCCCCTTTTTCAACTTCTTCTAGACTATCGGACGGAGTCTAGATTGTCCCATCCAAGATTCAATCCGAACAGACGAATCTTGGTGCCACCCATTGCCTTTGAATTCTGACGCTTACCTGCGGATTGAAGGCCCCATTTTCCATCTTGTTCTAAACTACCGGACGTAGTCTAGAATGTCCCATCCCAGATTCTTTCCGGACGGACGAATCTCGGTGCCACTGTTTGCCAATGTATTCCGACCATGACTGGCCAATTCAAGGCCCTTTTTTCCATCTTCTTCTAGACTATCGGACGTAGACAAGATTGTCCCATCCCAGATTCAATCCGGACAGACGAATCTCGGTGCCACCGTTTGCCTTTGAATTCTGACTCTAACTAGTGGATTCAAGGCCCCTTTTTCCATCCTCTTCTAGACTACCAAATAGAGTCCAGATTGTCCCATCCCAGATTCTATCCAGACAGAGGAATCTCAGTGCCACCCTTTGCCCTTGAATATCGACCCTGACCAGCGTATTCAATGCCCCCATTTCCATCTTCTTCAAGACTACCAGACGGGGTCTAGATTGTACCATCCCAGATTCCATCCGGACGGACGAATCTCAGAGCCACCCATTGCCTTTGAATACCTACCCTGACCGGTGGATTCATGGCTCCCTTTTCCATCATCTTCTAGACTACCGGACGGGGTCAAGATTGTCCCCTTCTAGATTCTATCCAAACGGACGAATATTGGTGCCACCCTTTGTCTTTGAATTCCAACCCTAATCGGTAGATCCAAGGCACCCTTTTCCATTTTCTTCTAGACTACTGAATGGATACAAGATTGTCCTATCCCAGATTCTTTCCAGACGGACAAATCACGGTGCCAACCTTTGCCTTTTAATTCCATCCATGACAGGCGGTTTCAAGGCCCCCTTTTCAAGCTTCTTCTAGAATACCTATCGGAGTCTAGATTTTCCCATCCTAGATTCGATCCGAACGGATGAATCTCGGTGCCATGCATTGCCTTTGATTTCCAACCCTGACAGGTGGATTCAAGGCTCTCTTTTCCATCTTCTTCTAGACTATCGGATGGAGTTTAGATGGTCCCATCCCGGATTCTATCTGGACGGACGAATCATAGTGCCACCCTTTGCCATTGAATTCTGACCCTGACTGGCAGATTCACGGCCCTCTTTTCCATCTTCTTATAGACTACCAGACGGAGTCTAGATTATCCCAACCCAAATTCTATCCGAACGGATGAATCTCGGTGCCACCGTTTGCCTTTGAATTCTGACCCAGGCAGGCGTATTCATGGCCCCCTTTTCCATCTTCTTCTAGACTACCTGATGGAGTCAAGAATGTCCCATCCCAGATTCTATCCGGACGGACGAATCTCGGTGCCACCCTATGCCTTTGAATTCTGACCCTGACCGGTGGATTCATGGCCCCCTTTTAAATCTTCTTCAAGTCAACCAGACGGAGTCTAGATTGTCCCATCTAGATTCTATCTGGCTAGATAAATCTCAGTGCCACCCTTTGCCACCAAATTCTGACCCTGATAGGCGGATTCAAGGCCCCCTTTTACATCTTCTTTTAGACGATCGGACGGAGTCTAGATTGTCCCATCCTAGATTCTATCAAGACAGATGAATCTCGGTGCCACATTTGCCTTTGAATTCCGACATTGACCAGTGGATTCAAGGCCCCCTTTTCCATCATCTTCAAGACTACCAGACGGAGTCTAGATTGACCCATCCCAAATTCTATCCGGACGGACGAATGTTAGTGCCACCCTTGGCCTAAAAATTTTGACACTGACTGGCAGATTCAAGGCCCTCTTTTCCATCCTCTTCTAGACTACCAGATAGAGTCTAGATTTTCCCATCCCACATGAAATCCGGACGGATGAAACTCGGTGCCACCCTTTGCCATTGAATTCCGACCCTGACCGGTGGATTCAAGACCCCATTTGCCATCTTCTTCTAGACTACCAGACAGAGTCCAAATTGTCCCATCCCAGATTCTATCTTGCCGGACGAATCTCGGTGCCACCCTTTGCTTTCGAATTCCAGGGGCCCTGTTTCCATCTTCATGTAGACTACTAAGCGGAGTCAAGATTGTCCCATCCTAGTTTCTATCTAGACAGATGAATCTCAGTGCCACCCATTGTCTTTGAATTCGGACCCTGGCTGGTAGATTCAAGGCCCCCTTTTCCATCTTCTTCTAGACAGCCGGACAGTGTCTTGATTGTCCCACCCAGATTCTATCCGGACGAACGAAACTTGGTGCCACCCTTTGCCTTTGAATTTCGACCCTGACCGGCGGATTCAAGGCCCACTTTTCCATCCTCATCTAGGCTACCAGACGGGGTCTTCATTGTCCCATCCCAGATTCTATCCAGACGGACGAATCTAGGTGCCACTAATTGCCTCTGAATTCCGAACCTGATCGGTGGATTGAAGGCCCCCTTTTCCAACTTCTTCTGGACTACCGGACGGAGTCTAGATTGTCCCATCCCAGATTCTATCTTGATGGACGAATCTCGGTGCCACCCTTTCCCATTGAATTTCGACCCTGACAGGCGGATTCAAGGCCCACATTTCCATCATCTTCTAGACTACTAGACTGAGCCTTGATTGTCCTATCCCAGAATCTTTCAAGACGAACGAATATCGGTGCCACCCTTTGCCTTCAAATTCCGACCTTGACTGGCAGATTCAAGGCCCACTTTTCCATCCCTTTCTAGGCTACCAGACGGGGTCTTGATTGTCCCATCCCAGATTCTTTCCGGACGAACGAATCTCAGTGCCACCATTTTCCTTTGAATTCCGACCCTTATCGGCGGATTCAAAGCCCCTGTTTCCATCTTCTTCTAGACTACCGGACTGAGTCTAGATTGTCCCATCCCAGATTCAATCCGGACGGACGAATCTTGGTGCCACCCTTCTCCTTAGAATTCTGACCCTTATCGACAGATTCAAAGCCCCGTTTTCCATCTTCTTTTAGACTTCCGGACAGAGTCAAGATTATCCCATCCCAGATTCTATACGGACGGACGAATCTCGTTGCCACCCTTTGCCTTTGAATTCCGACCCTGATAGGCAGATTCAAGGCCCCTTTTCCATCTTCTTCTAGACTACCAGACGGAGTCTAGATTGTCCCATCCCAGATTCTATCCGGAAAGAAGAATCTTGGTGCCAAGATTTGCCTTTGAATTCCGACACAGACCGGTGGATTCAAGGCCCCCTTTCCCAACTTCTTCAAGACTATCGAACAGAGTCTAGATTGTCCCGTCCTCGATTCAATCCGAATAGATGAATGTTGGTGTCACCCTATGCCATTGAATTATGACGCTGACCAGTGGATTCATGAACGCATCTTCCATCTTCTTCTAGACTACCGGACGGATTCTAGATGGTCCCATCCTAGATTCTATCTGGACAGACAAATCTCGGTGCCAACCTTTGCCATTGTATTCTGACCCTGACAGGCGGATTCATGGCCCCCTTTTCCAGCTTCCTCTAGACTAACGGACGGAGTCTACCTTGTCCCATCAATGATTCTACCCAGACGAATGAATCTCGGTGCCACCCTTTGACTCTGAATTCTGACCATTATCGGTAGATTCTTGGCCCGCTTTCCCAACTTCCTCTTAACTACCGGACGAAGTCTAGATTGTCCCTTCCCTGTTTCTATACGGACGAATGAATCTCGCTGCCACCCATTGCCTTTGAATTCTAACCCTGACAAGTCGATTCAAGGCCACATTTTCCATCTTCTACTAGACAACTAGATGGAGTCACGATTTTCCCACCCAGATTCCATCCAAATGGACGAAACTCGGTGCCACCCATTGCCTTTGAATTTCGACCTTGACTGGTGGATTCAAGGCCCTTTTTTCCATCTTCCCCTAGACTTCCTGATGGGGTCTTGATTGTCCCATCCCAGATTCTATTCGGACGGACGAATCTTGGTGCGACCGTTTGCCTTTGAATTCTGACCCTGATCGGCAGATCCAAGGCCCCCTTTTCCAACTTCCTCTTGACTACCGGAAGGAGTCTAGATTGTCCCATCTCAGATTCTATCCAGACAGACCAATCTCGGTGCCACCCTTTCCCATTGAATTCGGACCCTGACTGTTGGATTCATGGCCCCTTTTTCCATTTTCTTCAAGACTACCGGATGGAGTCTATATTGCCCTATCCCAGATTCAATCCGGACGGACGAATATTGGTGCCACCCATTCCCTTTGAATACTGACCCATTCAGGCGGATTGAAGGCCACCTTTTCCATCTTCTTCGAGACTACCGAATGCAGTCTAGATGGTCCCATCCTAGACTTTATCCGGATGGAAGAATCTCCGTGCCACCCTTTGCTTCTAAAATTTGACCCCAAATGGTGGATTCAAGGCCCCCTTTTCCATTTTCTTCTAGACTACCTGATGGAGTCTAGATTTTCCCATCCCCCATTCTATCCGGACGGATGAATCTCAGTGCCACCCTTTGCCGTCGAATTCTGACCCAGACTAGTGGATTCAAGGCCCCCTTTTCCATCTTCTTATAGACTACCGAACAAAGTCTAGATTGTCCCATCCTAGATTTTATCTGACCGTACGAATCTCGGTTGCCACACTTTGCCTTCGAATTAAGACCCTGATCGGTAGATTCAAGGCCCCCTTTTCCATCTTCTTCTAGACTACCGAACGTAGTCTAGATTGTCCCATCCCATATTCTATCCGGACGGATGAATATCTGTGCCACCCATTGCCTATGAAATCCGACGCTGACTAGAGGATTCAAGGCCCCCTTTTCCATCTTTTTCAAGAGTACCGGACGGAGTCTTGATTGTCCCATCCTAGATTCTATCTGGACGGACGAATCTTGGTGCCACCCTTTGACTTTGAATTCTGACCCAGACCAGCAGATTCTAGGCCCGCTTTCCCATATTCTTCTAAACTACTTGACGGAGTCAAGATTGTCCCTGTTATACGTCCAATAGCAAAAGCCCCATGAATCCAAACGAAATCAACAAGTGGAATGAGGAGAAAATTCGAGTAGAAGAGGAGTTGTCCAGCCGCATGCCTAGAAACGAATTGCCACCAAGGAGAAGAAATGCCAAGAGATCAATCATGCAAACACCCAAGGATTTAACGTGGTTCCC